>LZPO01089558.1:68580-89271 GCA_001675575.1 Neotoma lepida
GTTTCTTCCTGCATGGCTGGTCTTGGTCAATGCAGTCATACTCCTGCATGGGGGTGGGGACTTCTCCACGCTCTAAGCACCCTCAGCTCCCGCAAACCCCCCAGCTGTCCTCTGCAGCTGTTCCAGCTCATCTCTTGAGCCGGGGGTGCCCAGGGTCTTGCGAGCCGTCGGACCATTGCAGATCTCTCGGACCTGTGTGGAAGGGGCTACATTCTCTCTGGAGCTTGGAGTAGGAGAGTAGGAAGGTGCGAGCGAAGTAGTGGAGGCAAGAATGTAGAGAACTTGGGGGCACCCTTAGCGCCACGGAATGGAAGAGCTCTGGGTGGGGCGCAATTGCGCCATATTGCCGCCAGGGGTCTCGCTAGCCATGGGGACCTGTGGGCATGGCTCTGAACCGCTGCTAGGCCGGCAGACGGTTTTCTGGGTCGGGATCCTGACTGGGCCTTCGACTGACCAGACTGACATAAACTGGGTCCACACCCAAGCTGTCCTGGGCGCACAGCTGTCCAGTGGACAAAACCTTTTGTTCAGGACGAACCTTGACCACAACACCTTCCCTTGGGTGAAAGTCCTGCGTGGCCTCCGGAGCTTCCCACTTGCCAGATGTCCTCCACACAGCATGCTGTCAGAAGCCTGGGGCGATCCTGCCACTTTGAGGATAGAGCCCTTCAGAGACTACCACATCTCTTGGAGTATACGCCAAAATCCCANCACTAGCCCCGCAAGACCTGCATGTTTTCTCTCACGCTAGCCAGCTCCTGGCTCCCNGGCCACCTTGCTGCACTACACCAACATCAAACCACAGACAGGATTCGTGCCTGAGGCCCTTTGCCGGAATCTTCCAGCATCTGCTGAAAGGTCCCCATGAGCCATGCCGTCCCTCTATGCTCTCACCCTCAGCATCTGGCACAGAATGTTGACTTTTATTTAGGTCAGAAAAATCTGCTGCTTGCTACATGAGTCCCACCCAGAAGGGCCTGGGACCTTCCAGAACCATCGAGAGTCCCCAAATGAGCTTTTCCATTAGGCCCCACACACCCTCGGCAGTACCCGTACAACAGGTTCCTGAACACCTCTGTCCACACATCAGTCACTGCGCCCACCCACAGGGACAAAACCTCCAGACTCCCACCCTCTGGACAGACTATCCCGCACAAGCCTACCACATTTTACACTCAGGCAGCATCCCTAGCCAGTCCCCAGTCACCAGACCACCTTTTCATACACCCAACCCTAGACATCCACCTATGCAGCCACCTTGGCAGCCTTCCCTCCCTCCTGAAACAGACGGGAAATGAGTAAGTCACCTACCTGCTCTTGGTTTCTGAGAAAACCCAGCTGCGCCTGTTAGATACTTGCTTCTATTACTATTTCTTAAGATTTATCTGTTTTATGTGNGTGAATGCTTGCCCATGAGTATGCATGTGCACCTGTGTGCATGCCTGTGCTTGGAGATGCAGAAGAGGGTGTGGCAGACCCCCTGGAACTAGAGTTCCGGGTGGTTGTGAGTTGCCACGTGGATGCTGGGAACTGTAAACTCTACCATGTTTTCTATAAGAGCAGCCCTTAACTGCTGAGCCATCTTTCAGCCCCAGTTATTTGCTTTTAGATGACTACAAGTAATACCTCCTAGGAAACTTAGATCCAGTCACCTGGNAAGTATTTTGGAGCGCTATTCTACACATGCTTGGGTAACTCACCAATAAACTTACTATTTTGCAAAATTCATAGTCTCATTGATTAGTATACTATGTAGTGAATGGGAAAAATGGGCCTAATTCAGTGAGGTTCTTTCNGTCCATCTGTCCACACACATACATACATCCTTCTGTCTATCCACTCTTCCACTCATCCATCTGTTCACACCTCCATGCAGCATACCTCTATGGTGGACACTACTTCCCAGAAGCACCCCACTGGCCAACCCTGGGATGCAGAAGTAGCTCCAGGAGAGAGATCTTTATAATAGATTTTTGGGGACAGGGTTGTTCACATCTGGTGGTGGCCCAATGACCTCGCTGAGGGGGTAGTGCAACACAGACAGTCATGGTGTGTGATAGTGAAGATACTTGTATCTGCAGAATTGATAGAGCATGCCGAAAGGTGAGGCTTGAGAATTCAAGGGCAGTTGGACCATCGGTGTCACTGCTGCTTGTTTGTGGGTGGCCATGTCCCTGCTGCTTATTCGTTACAGTGGTGATGTCCCATGAGTCCTTCATCCCATGTATGAAGGCAAGAGATGCAGGCTGAAGAACTACAAGTGCTCACATGCACTGTGTGAGCAAGTCTTAAGGCCAAGGCCAGGGGACTTCCTGAGAAGGAATTGGGACATTAAGGGGGCATGGCACTCTGAGCCTTCAACCCCCAGGTCCCCATGGAACCGATGTTATAGTTTGAGCCTGAAGTGTTCCCCACAGGCTGGTGTTCTGAACCGTGGTCACCAGATAGTGGTGCATTTTCATGAGGCCGTGGAACCTTTAGGAGGTGGGGCCTGAGTAGATGAGGTAGGACACCAGGGGTGGTGTTTTGGAGGTTGTACATGACCTGCTATTAGTTGTTACTCTTAGCTCTTTTACTCTTTGGGGGGGCCTGCCACCCAGCTCCCAAATAAATACACACAGAGGCTTATTCTTTCTTATGAATGCCTGGCCTTAGCTTGGCTTGTTTCTAGCCAGCTTTTCTTAACTTAAATTATCCCATCTATCTTTTGTCTCTGGACTTTTTTAAAAAAAGATTTTATTTAATTATTATGTATACAACATTCTGCCTCCACGTGNGCCTGCACGCCAGAAGGGGGCACCAGATCTCATTACAGATGGTTGTGATTCCCATGTGGCTGCTGAGTATTGAACTCAAGACCTCTGGAAGAGCAGCCAGTGTTCTTAACCTCTGAGCCATCTCTCCAGCCCCGTCTCTGGGCTTTTATCTTTCTCTATTTCTGTATACCTTTTCTTTTTTTTTCTTACTCTGTTGCTGGTTGTGTAGCTTGGTGGCTGGCTCCTGATGTCCCCCTCTCCTTCTCCTTGTCTTGTTCCTTGATCCTCCCTCTTCCCAGATTTTTCCTCCTATTTATTCTCTCTGCCTGCCAGCCCCGCCTATCCCTTCTCCTGCCTTGCTATTGGCCATTCAGCTCTTTATTAGACCAATCAGGTGTTTTAGACAGGCACAGTAACACAGCTTCACAGAGTTAAACAAATGCAACATAAAAGAATGCAACACATCTTTGCATCATTAAACAAATCTTCCACAGCATAAACGAATGTAACACAGCTTAAAATAATGTCCACAACAATGGTTCCTGTCATGCTCTCTTTTTCCTAGTCCATAATGTGAACAGCCTCTTCTACCCCCTCCCTCTATCATGATCTCCTCCTCTCCATCATGCCTTCACTGCCACAAAGGACCAACCCCTCGAAAACTGTGAGCCAAAATACAGCTTTCATCTGTCAAGTTGCTTCTGCCAAGTTTTCTGTCGCAGCATCCCAAACATAACTACCGCAGCCTCCAGGACGGTGAGAAGCAGCCTTGTGAGAAGTCTGGCTTTCCTGATTGCCCCTGTGCACACCTGCCCTTCTCAGACCCATTGAGCTACTGCTGCCTCTCAGCCAACAGCGAAGGTCTCAGCCCAGCACGAGCAGAGCATATGAATGTGCCAAGTGACCTGCATGAGTTTGCTGCTCTGTGTTGGTTGGAGACCTTATACACATCTAGATGTGTATAAGAGACAGCAGACCCATTGAGCTACTGCTGCCTCTCAGCCAACAGCGAAGGTCTCAGCCCAGCACGAGCAGAGCATATGAATGTGCCAAGTGACCTGCATGAGTTTGCTGCTCTGTGTTGGTTGGAGACTGTGAAAAGTCAGACTAAGATGGTGGCTGCACAGGCTGTATGTTTTCATGAGTGTACCCATTAGACTGCCTGTGTGGACAGNGATCAAGCCTGACCACTGAGAGGGAGTAGTTTGTTTAGCTGGTAGGCGGAAGCAGAACTGTTGGCAGCAGTATCCCAGGACAGGTGGGTATGGGCCGTGTAAGAACTGTCTCTTATACACATCTAGATGTGTATAAGAGACAGGCATCAGTCATTGATGGCCTCTGCTTCATTTCTTGCCTCCAGGTTCCTGCCTTGCATTCCTACTCTGACTTCTCTCAGTGATGGATTGTGATCTGGAAGTGTAAGCTAAATAAACTCTTTCCTGCACTGGGTCATTTTTAGTCACGGTGTTTATCACAGTGACAAAAATCTAAACTAGAACAGACCCAAAGCCCCTTAACTACCCCAGAGGCTGGACTTGAGGAAAAGGGTTCTGTGATGGAGTCACTGGTGTCCTCTGTGGGCCTCTTTCCAAACTTCCCCAGGGGCCAATGGCCACTGTCTGGGATGACTGTCCAGGTAACTGTGGACTGGGAGAGAATAACCAGCTTTTCTGGGGTCTTTATGTACTTGTCTTAAATTGATCCCTAGAACTCATCCTGTTTCCAAGGTCAGAGTGGAGGACTGTGAACATCAGGTATCATAAGGCTCAAACCCTCCCACAGGGATCTAGAAACTCCTGGACAAGCCCTGTGGTTAACTCCCTCGATCGGAAGTCTGTTGAAGTTAGACCTATTTGGCAGCTGGCATGAAGTCCACGTTTGGCTCTCTGATCTACAAGAGGGGTCTCCTGGGGGAGCCTCTAGGAAAGGCAGNCAATGGATTCTCTCCACGGCCTCCAGCAGGATCAGCCCTACAACACGACTCCTGTCTCCTCATTCACAGAACCTAAGAGAACGAAGTGGC
The DNA here is from genome assembly GCA_001675575.1 of Neotoma lepida. Lineage (NCBI taxonomy): Eukaryota > Metazoa > Chordata > Mammalia > Rodentia > Cricetidae > Neotoma > Neotoma lepida. The sequence continues at coordinate 73,360 of LZPO01089558.1, forward strand.
CACTTGTAGCAACGGGGTTTATGGATACCTGTTTCAGCAGCAGTAGGAAATGCATAGACACCCACCTGCTGTGTGATTCTGCCTGCCGCATGCAGGTGGGCTGGTGTGGCAGTAACCCTCATAGAGCCAGGCAGATGCCAACAATGNCAGCTGTCTGGGGTGCTATTTATTTATTTAGAAACAAGTCCTCACTTTGTAGCCCAGGCTGGCCCCAAACCCAAGGTCCTCCTCCCTTAGCCTCCTGTGTGCTGGGATTATAGGTGTGTATTTACCTGTACACAACATCTTCACGGAGCAAACCACCTCTCTTTTAGCACNTGGTATGCAATTCCTAACCTTGGTTTTGTTTTGTTTTGTTTTTCTTCAGTCTTAATTAATACAACCAATCAGAAAGAATTTTTCTTCTCTCTGAGGGGCATCAGGCACTCTGGTGATCTTGTCTCAGGCCTGGGTCGCCTCTTGCTTTCTGTCAGAACAATTTATGGAGCCTTCAGCACACTCACATCTCTTGGTGCCCACTCCTTTCCTGACTCACTCCGCTTGGACCTAATCCTGGGGAAGTGAGCAGCGCAATGAACTCCTTAATAAATAGACTGCACCAGAATGTGAGAGATGGACTTCTCAGGTGGTGATGTGTCTAGGCCTTCACTTATCCCTCCCCACAAAATGAAAGACAAACGGCCACAATCTGTGCCTCCTTCGTGAGAAATAATCCACTCGTGGTAGTGCACGGGTGTGTGTCTGGGAGGCCGCCCAGCACTGCCTCACTCCTGAGCAGCCCGTGAAGCTTCTGGTTGCAGTAGGAACTGGGCAAGAACAAGATAATCTGTGGGTCTGGGCCAGTATCCAGGCTGTCCTGCCACAAGAGCCCTGTGACCTAGAGGAGGCGCAGTGGCCAGAGAAGATGCGGGTCCTGGGTGTTGTCCTAACAGGAGAATCACGGAGAGATGCTCAAAGTTTGGAGAGGGACCCTGCTCTCTAGATTCAAATGTCCATTTGCATCAAGCTCTGACTTGGCCACCGGGTCCAGAAGATGTGAGCCCCAAACACTAACTGTCTCTGTGAGCTGCTTATGGCTCGCAGGGTGATATTTGATCCACACAAACATAAAATTAAACAGGCACAGCAGCATTCCTGTCATTAAAGGGAAACTGTGAATGTGAGCCAGGCCCGAGAGGGTCCGGAAGGCACAGCAGTGCAGTGGCAGATGGTCCCTCTCCTGGTGCTGGTGCTTACCCCCATCTCCTCTGTATGTGTATGGCCTCATGGGGCACCCATTTGGCTGGTTAACAAAAGAGCAAAATAGAACACTGAACTGGTCTAGACAAGGGTCTGAAGGAAGCTGGCACCACAGCTCTGGTAGAGCAACCCTACCCAGGAATGTTTAAGAGCCATGGCAGAGGACAACCCCTGGCATGGAGAAAGCATCCAGAAAGCACCTTGGTAGTCTGCTGTATCTTCCAGAAAAGGCATTCCCACAGGCTGGTGAGGTGTAGCTCACAGGTGGGGAGATGGGACATGGCTGGGGGACAGGTTTGCAAATTCCTTGAGGTGCATAGAGTGAGGACATTTATCTTTGGGTGAAAATGCCACCAAAGGCATCACCTGCAGAGGGGCCTCTGGATGGACAAAATGACATACAGTGGATGCCAGTACCTTGTCAATAAGCCGCTGCAGTCCTCACCTGAGCTGGCCAAGGCAGCAAGCATTGTGCCTCGAAAGAGGCCAGTCCCCACCTTTGCTAGTGGCACCAAGCACATTTCATGAACAGCAAAGATATGTGTGCCCTGTTCCCTTGGGAGAGCACACTGGGCCCCGTCTCTGATAGTCCTCACAAGAATCTTTCCACAAATGGCATTTGCAGCCAGGGGTCACTTAAGAAGCATGCAAGTGGAAGCAGCTCATGTCTTCAGCTTCGAGTCTCGCCCTGCTCTGTGCCCAAAGGCAGGGTGGTGTGATGGTATGGGTGTGATGGTATGGGGTGGTGAGTCTTCAGAAGCTTAGGCACAGCCCTGCTGGGACGCCACATCATACTGGTGACACACTTTCCGAAGAAGGGACTGACAGAAGACTATACTTCCCTCTTCAGAACAAGAGAAGAGGTGGCCTCAGCTCTGGGGTCCATCAGAACATCACAGAGGGTTTTTCCTTCCCCACTCCCAACACTTGTGCACCAGGAGGTCAGTCCCCGGCCTCAGTCTTCCAGCACTGTTTCCCTGCTTTGGAGCAGAGGCAGCCCTCATTGCCCAGGTCTCCCTCTGCTGCAGAAGTGACAGTTGGGGAAGGCAGTTCTGCACCAGTCAGGGAAATGACTGCAGTGTTACAGCTGGAACCCCACTGTGTCAAGAGCCCAGGATGCCGGGTGTGCCTGATGTTTTCAAGTTCAAAGATAAAGGTCAAACGGTGGCACCCACAAAGACAGAACCCAAGGGTTCAGAGACTGAATAATGAGGGTGTAGGCCAACTATCTATTAAGAAATGCCAACCAGGTAAGAGTGGTGGAAAGCCATGCCCACAAACCGTCTTGGGGAACTGTAAAGAGGATAAATGTGTCCCCCAGACTCTCATATTGCAGTCCTAGCCCTACTGTCTTGGAACTGTCTGGGAACACGGTTGGTGCAGGTGGAATCAGGTGAGCTTGCATCCCAAGTGCCTGGTGTCCTCGTGAAAATAGGACATTTGGACACTGGCAGCAGTGGAGAGGATGCTGTGAGGATGAAGAACGGGTTCTGGCACGACTTCTTACCGGCAAAAGACTGAGCAAGCACAGAAGGTGAGAGAGGAGCCTGGGACAGCCCAGGAAGGCGACAAGAGATGAGATCTCTGCCCTGTGAGTCTCCTGGGCCATGCATGTGCTGCTGCTGCCCTCAAAGGGAGCACAGGAGCTGCCACTACCCACCTCCAAGACCTGAAGGAGAGTGGTATGGTGCCTAGACTCTGCATCCATCCTGAGGCCCATCCCACCAGGCTCTTCTATCCTCTTCCAGCCAAAGGAATGCTCCCTTCTTCTAGGCCACACTAGGGGTCCCCAGTCCCCAGTCCTCCTGCCCTGGCTGGAGCTGCTTACTGAGCTGGTGACATGCCTTCTTTGGTCCTGTCTCCTAAGAATCACAATAAATGGCTATTGCAGTGGTGGGGATGGTTGTTCAGGTTTAAGTACGTTGCCCTTTCCTTAGAGGACCATGGACCAAATGGAGTAAGTGGTGGAGATGAGGCTGTCCTGATGTGTGCTGAGCAGGGACCGCGGAAGGGCCACACTGTTGGTGGCATATTTTCCCCAACCTGCTTCTCTCTTGCTCTTCAGACTAGGGCCCATGGCTGCTGGCTTATGATCACCCACAGCGACTAGTCTCTGGGGACCTGATACTCCTCTTAACTTGCATCACATCTATAAGTGACCTTTCTGGAAAGATCTAGGGGAGCTTTGTTTGGATCTTGATTGCTGTACCCTGAGGCTGCTGTCAAACGTTTTCCCATCCCTTGGGTGCCTGCTACTCTAGAAGGCCCCCCACTCTCCAGAATCCCGGTGAAGGGGGCGCTCAGGCCCTACATGACACACTTGCTGTCATAGTGCGATCCCTAAGACCAGTTTCTGCTGAGGGGGAGTCAAACTCATGCTGTGGGCATTTCAGAGACTATTTCAGGGATCGAGAGGACACAACCTCCTCCCTGACTACTGTCATCTTTTCCAGGAGGTCAAGGACTCCACCCTCCCCTTCCATAGATTGGGCAGGGAAGGTAAGCTGATGGCAGGGGTGGGGTGGGGACAAGAGATGCTGTAGCTGGGAAGGCTGAGTGAGGGGTCTGGATAGTTTGTAGGGAACCTCAAGCATCAAGCAAACTCCATGCCCCTCCTTTCTGCCTTTGGACACAGTTGCTCTGCATGGGCTGGGTTCTCAGATGTGCTGTTCATATCCTGGGCTTCAAAAAACACAAAAGCACTCTCCTGCAGTACTGTAAACTGGAAAAATGAAGTCAAGGCAATCTTAGCCCCCTGGAGGATCCTTCCTACGTCTCAGCCAACCCTGTTGTCCTTGGCTTACCACAGCAACTCAGTCTCTGCCTCAGTTGTCGCCGTGTCCATCTGCTGGGCTCAGTGATGCCCTATTGGCTGGCAGAACATTACTTCACAGTGTGATGGTGAGAAGTTGTCATTGAACCACAGCAATTTCCTTCAGCAGTGTGGTGGACACAATTCACTCCAGGAGATTCTGAACAGAGTAAGGAGGGGAGGCCTCTGGCTTCTGTGTGAACTGAGAGATCCATCACCTCTGGTCCTTGGACACTACATCCATGCTCCCAGCCCTTGAGCTTCCAAACTGATGGAACCACACCAGCCTTTTCCCTTCTAGCTTGCAGATGGCAGACTGTGGGACTTCCTGGCCTCCACATTCACATAGGCCAATGCCCATAAAATACCTCATCTCTTAGCTATCTCTNCAGCCCATTGCTTCTGTTTATCTGGGAGGCCTGAGTGACATACACAGCACTCTTACTTTATCTATTTGCATCAAGATGTCCTTTTTAAAAAAATAATTTTGAAAGATTTATTTTTAAGTGTGTGTGTGTGTTTGTGTGTGTGTGTGTGCAAAAGTGTAGGGGCCCTCAGAGGCCAGAGGTTTTGGGTCCCCTGGAGCAGAGTTACAAGCATTTGTGAGCCACCAGATGTGGGTGTAGGAACCGAACTTGGGTCCTCTGCAAAAGCAGTTCACAATAACTTGGCCATCTCTCTGCGAAGATCATAGTTCATATTTCAAAATCAGGTTTAGCACAGTGCTGAGGCTAAGGCTTCCACAGCATTCAGGAGACATAATTCAACCCATAGCAGTCACAAATCACAGAACTCCCTCTGGATAAATAGAAAGTGACTTCTCAGGATTTATGGGATGGCTCATGGACCAGGCTAGGCTTCCAAGAGCAATGCCCAGGGCCCTGCCAGCAATGGCTTTGGTAACAGGCCAGCTGCCCCACCAACCCTAACACTACCAACTGCAGAAATATATTGCCTGGTTTGACCAGGACCAAGTACAGCAGAAAAGTTGTGTCATCAGCCCAATGACCTGGTACCAGCCTCTTGCCACAAAACAAGCCATGTAGCTGCCTCTCGTGACAAGGGGAGGCTGTGACAGTGACTCTTCATTGTCCGCTTGACTGGATTTGGAAACCCTTAGGTGACACACCTTTGGACATGCCTGTGAGGGTCTTCCCAAAGGTGGCACCATCCCATGGGTGGGAGTTGGATTGCATTAAAAAAGAGAAGGTGAGCAGTCAGCCAGCATTCATGTTTTTGTTTCCTGACTGAGGATGCAACATGACTAACTGCCTCACACTCCTGCAGCCACTGCTACAACAGCACACACTGACACACCTCCCCTCCATGATGGGTGTCTACATACCCTCAAGCCATAAGCTAAAGGAGAACCCGCCTTCCTCATGTTCCTTTTGTCAAGCGTTTTATCACAGCAGTGGGAAAACCAGCCAACACAGAGGAAGACTAATGTAGTCTTCCATGAGCGGGAAGAATAGGAACTTCCTGTAAGCTATGAAAGGCTATCACTGAAAGGCGATGGGCAGGGGCATCAACAAACATCCACAACACCGTCAGCTCCACCGGGATCGCTCATCCCTCATTATAAACACTGGGGCAGCCCAGTGGCCACTGCTTGGACTGTGCAGTTACGACTTGGTTCTAGACACTAGATGTAGGCGAGGCCCATTGGGAATTTTGCTTCCCTGATAAAAGAATTTCTGTCACTGTCACTTCCCTCTTCTAGGTTGATATGATGTGATGTGTAGAGTTGTGGCAACCCTCTTGAGGCCACAAGGGAAAACCCACAGAACTGTAAAGATGCTAGCCTGTGTTGTGACTTTTCCTACAGAGATGTGAGCACACATCTATTCACTCCAGACAGGACAGGAACAGACCAAAGAAACAATTCCACCTACGTCCAGGTTGGTAAGCCAATTCATTTTAGAGGAGTTACTTATAGGAACATGGATAAACTAAAGGCGGCTGGAAGACCCAAAAGCCCACCCCAGCATGGGTGACCACTCACATACCTTCATCCCTGGAGCCTCCTGCCCAACCTGCATGCAACTCCAAGAGTCCTCTCTGCCACGGTAATTATCCATTGCTTACATAACCAGGAGAGGTGGCCTTTTAAGTCTTATAATTTTGTGAGTCTTGTAAGTTTCATTAGCTTAGGAGTCTCCTTCCTCTCTTGGTGGGGGGTGTTTCAATTTGGAGGAAATAACTACACAACGTGCTGGTATAGCTGGACTGCTGAGGTCCCACCAGCCATGCTAGCCTGAAACCAACTCGCTGGTTCAAAACAATGCAAAGCCCATTATACATCCACTCACTCATGCACCCACATGCCCTTCTATGCACCCACAACCCATCAGTCCACCTACCCACCCACCTACCCACCACACACTGAACCTTCACCTACCCAGTCATTCATATCCTATAGTTAACAGGGGGTTAAAGCAAGAGAGTGTCATGGTTAAATTTACTCTTTGGAAAGAACCAGAGAAAGAAGAGGCTTGGAGACTCTGGATGTGGTTATGGGAAGAGAGATGAAGGGACTGAGTACAGAGACATGTCGGGGAGGTGTTAGCTGTCAGTATGGGATCTGGGGCTGCAACGCCTTTCAGGACCCCTCCGTCCATATCACAGCCAGCTCTCACAGTGCTCGAGAGGAGTGGAGCTTTCCTCCTAGACCTCAGGGGCTTTGGTCTTTGGAGATAGGGTCAGAATTCCCCTCCATAATCAATCTTCCCACCCTGAAGAGGAAGCCATACCCTTCTGAACTTCCTGCCAGCTGTCTGCAGCATCATGGTGAAGACTATGGTAGGTTGACAGCAGTCAATACCATGAACACTGTGGTGGTCTGAATGAGAATGGCTCCCATAGCCTCATGTTTGAATGCTTGGTTCCCAGTTGATGGAACTGTTTGGGAAGGATTAGGTGTGGCCTTGTTGGAGGAGATGTGTCACTGGGGGCAGGTTTTGAGGTTTTAAAAGCCCATGGCATTCCTGGTTAACTTTCTGCCTCATGGTTGTGGATCAGATGTCAGCTCTCAGTTACTGCTCCAGAGCCATACCTGCCTGCCTGCTGCCATGTTCCCCATCATGATGGTCATGGAGTATAACCCAGTAAACTCTTTCTTTGATAAGTTGCCTTAGCCATGGTGTCTCTTCACAGCAACAGAAAAGTAAGACAAACACTTTCCCCACAGTGAACCCACCCAGGCTGACTGCAAGTGTCCTGTCCATAAAGTAGGACATGGGAAGGTCCTTTCTACTGTAAGTGGGAACTGCTATGGGCAATGCTGGAGCCAGGGTCAGAACACCCCAGATCCTGCAATCAAGAGCTGAGCAAAAAAGATAAGGTGGCCAGTACTCATCTGTGATGACTGAGGTTCCAGAGGGGTGTGAGACATGCATAAAACATAAACTGATTAAAATCATCACTTCATGGGCTTCCTGTTGTGAACTTTTGTTGCAGGGGGATCTCTGTTAAAGATTCTACAAGGCTGATAGACTGAGTAGGCCTTCCATGATTGTGGAGAGTTGGAATGTTTCAGATCTCCAGCTGAATTATGTTGGATTACTTTTTTGTCCCTTCATTAGCCAGTCATAGCCCAACTCTGTGTCTGACCTAACATCCTTGTGACTATGACATAAATCCTTTTGGATGGTCTTAACAGACCACACCAGCTTCCACTAATCCAACAGCTAAAAATGTTATCAGCCTCTGAGGTCTACAGCAGTGATGTATCCACGTTGCTGTAACCTGCCTACCTAATAATTATACCAATGTAAAAATGCCTTATCCCTTCCTTTAGCGCTGTAGCTATAAAAATATCATTGTTACACTGAACACGGTATGAGGGTGACCAGATCGGTGTGCCCTTGCCATGGTCACTCATATTTGGCTCTAGAATAAACGTACTCTCTTTGAGGTAAGATGTTTGGTTTTACACCAACAATCTGCCTCTGACCTCCAGCAAGGACAGCGTTGGCCTGCAGCTCCTCTATGCCTCGGGTTCTGCTATCTGAGGGTGGCCTCAGTGTCCCAAGAACAGAGAGGCAACCATTAAAGATTACACGCGCCAAGATCCAGCCGGTCGCCGTCCCTCCTTCCTCCGTCCTTCCCACAGCTACTCCTGACAGCTCTGCAGACACAAAGATGAACAAATCCCACGCGGCCTCTGTCCTCGTGGACGCTCCAAGACAAGAGTGACCAAAACAAGCGCGGACCGACCAGGAACCACTTCTCCAAGGCTCGCGCTTCCGCCCGGCGTTCCTGGGCATGACACCGCCNGGAGCCCGCGTGACGCGGGAACGCTGGAGGAGTGCGCCTGCGCGGCTGGTGTGCGGAAGGGTCCGAGCGTTCAGAGTCGCCGACGGGAAGCTTGCTGCTGTCGCCACCGTGTCCTGGAGAGGGCTGTGCGGGCTCTGTCCGGCGGAAGTTGCCGGTCGGTACGCGCCGTGCAGTACGTACTTTCGTCACACCCTGGCCCCGGTGGTTCCCTCCGATCCTTCCCGAGCGACGGGAAAGACAAGGACCCAGGTCGGAGTGTATAGTGCCGAAGGGATGTAGGGCTGGGCTTCGCGGGTGATTGTCCCCCTGTCCCGAGACTCCTAAAGTTCCTGGTTCCCAGCTCCCCAGNTCCCCAAGTCCTAACCGAGGTCCCTGGACCCCAGTTTCCCATACCCCAAAGCCCGAAGATCCCTGGCTGCCTGAAATCCAAGCCTTACAGTACCTGCCTCCAACTTCCCAGGCCCCCAATCCCTGAGGTACCCCAAACCCCCAGTTTCTCAGTATCCCAAGCCCTAAGGACCTTGGCCCCAGTTCTGAGGCCTGCAGCTTCCAAGCCCCAGGACAGGCAATGTAAAGGAGAGAGGCCTTCTTCCTTCCCAAGAATAAGACTGTGCAAAGGTGAGGAGAGGCTCCCTGCTCTCTCTGGACCTTTGAGAAGTCCATTTTGGAGGCTCCCTTGCAGGAAGGGAGGAGCTTGTCTCAAGGGGAAGGATGAATGTCCCTAGGAAGTCAGAGCAGGCCCTAGAGAGTCAGGTCTGAGGCTCAGGGATGCCTATGAGAGACAAGACTGAATAGAGTGAAGAAACCAGGAGGAGCTGCTGGTTGGTGGGAGAGTGGATGGGGGTGAGGGGGACTCTGCTTCACTAGGGAACCAGGAGGGTGCTGGTTCTGGAGCGGGTCTGCTGGAGCTTGGGAGAAGCTGTCTTGAAGGGGAGCAGAGCCCAGAGCAGTTTTACTCCGTGGTCCAGACATACTGATTCCAGAGGTCACCTGGAAAACGGGCATGGAAGTAGCCAAGAGTACCGAAAGCAAAACAGAATGAGTGCGGCCAGCCCTGCTTGTGGGAAGTACAGGCAGGGAGTCTGTTACAGCCACCCACTGGGTCCAGCTTGGCTGCAGGAGGGTGCAGAACTGGGAGAGGACCCAACACCTCCACACAGATTTGCACACAAGGGTTGTCAGTTGAAGTGTGTGTTCTAGCATGTGACGTTGCTCATCTCCATGGTCCTAGCTAGGGCTTGACCACCTACCATCTCACTCCANAGGATTAGAGTACCTGTCAAAGAAGTAAGTCCTTTAAAAACTCAATAGGAAAGTTGTAGGCAAAAGTTCAAGAAACTGTTCTTGCCTAGACTGCTTGAAAAACTGTTATATCNACTGGACATGCAGGACCCATAGGAAGGTGACCACTGAACTTTGCAANATGAGATGGTCCTTCAGGTTTCTGCTTCACAGAGGAAACTGCCAGACATTCTACACGACAGAGAGAAATGACTGAAAAACTGTGGGTCTATAGGCTAAGATGGANGCCCCAACGATACAGAAGAACTTTGGGTGACTGTCCAGGNAGACAGCTGTCTCTGTCATTCTAGATTTTTGGAAATTGCTTACAATACTCTTCCTGTTTACTTAGGTAGTATTATATCCTTCTGAGGGCTTTGATGTAGTTGAAGACTAGATAGTTATAATTATAGTTTTCCTTAGTTATAATAAAAAATAAATTAGATATAAAACTTTAGACTCAAAGATATAGGATAGAATATTTTCTTTAATTTTGCCAAATACAAATAGATATTGTAACTGTAATTCTCGCTAGATAACTGTTTTGTTTTATGTAATTTTACTATGTTAAAGTTAAAACCTTCCTTTTAAATAGAAAGAAAAGGGGAAATGATGGGAATGTCTTTCTAAATATGTGTTGCTCTGATTGGTTGATAAATAAAGCTGTTTGGTCAATGGTGAGGCAGAATAAGGTTAGGCGGGAAATTCTAACTAGGGGGAGAGAAGAAGAAAGCAGGGCTGGGCAGATGCCATCCTGTTGTCCAGAGAACAGCATGTAANGGCGCACAGGTAAAGCCATNTGGAATACGTGGCAACATAGATTTATAAAATGGGTTAATTTAAGATATAAGAGCTAGCTAGCGAGAAGCCTGCCATGGCCATAGTTTAAAAATGATGTAAGTCGGGCTGGAGAGATAGCTCAGCGGTTAAGAATCCAGACTTCTCTTCCCGAGGTCCTGAGTTCAATTCCCAGCAACCACATGGTGGCTCACAACCATCTGTAATGAGATCTGGTGCCCTCCTCTGGCCTGCAGGGATACATGCAGACAGAAGTGGCTCACAACCATCTGTAATGAGATCTGGTGCCCTCCTCTGGCCTGCAGGGATACATGCAGACAGAATACTGTATACATAATAAATAAATAAATAAATAAATAGATAAAGTTTTTTAAAAAAAAATGATGTAAGTCTCTGTGTGTTTACTTGGGTCTAAGCAGCCATGGGAGCTGGGCGGGACTGGACAAAGTTTCGCCTACAGAAAGTGGTTGTAGGAGCTGAACCGACTTGATCGAGACAAAATACAAATGATCCATGAACCTAGAAAAAGATGATTCCATAATGAGAGAAATGACCACTGCGCTGGACTATCAGATCTAGAAATTCCCCGTTTTGTTAAAGCGGGCTGCAGGGAAACAATATCCCTTGTACCGTACCACTCTCTAAGCAGATTATAAGTGCCTTCCCCTTAGTCCAGCAGTCCTGCCGTTGAAAAATATTTGCTACAGTTGTAATGGGGGAAGTTATTAAGGCAACCCCATGTAGTTAATACAAGATTTATTTAGGGATAACTTATAGCCATTAAAGGGGTTGGTTACAGGATCCAGGAGAGGTGAGGTGCAGTCCAGCGGTGTTCTCTGGAGANCTCTGCTCAGTCTGCCATCCAGTGTCCAGGATCACCAGGAACCAAGAGGGCTGGCATGGATGAATCTCCGGTCTTAAAGGCTCCCAACTCAGCCCACCTCAGGGGGAGGTCCTAAGTAGGGGTGGCAGTTACCAGAAGCCTCACTAGGGGTTGTGCTTCCAGGTCAAAGCTGGAACTGCTGCCCACTACACAGTTGCTTACAGTCAAAACTGGAAGCAACCCAGACGCCCAGCACTAGGAGACTCGATAAATCTGTGGTGGAGAAAGCCCACTGAGACATGCCNCAGGACTGGCCTGGGGAGTTACCTCTGTAGGTGAAGTGCTTGCCTTGTAAGTGTGATGGTCTGAGTTCAGTCAGAACTCGTGTTGAAAAGCAAAACAAAACAAAAAGCANGCATAGTGGCACACTGTGATCCTAGCACTGAGACGATAAAGACAGGTGGATCCCTGAGTTTTGTCCGTCAGTCAGCCTAGCCTGCTTGGGGAGCCTCAGGCCAGTGAGAGAACTGGTCTCAAAAATAGCAATAAAACTACTGGCTCCAGGGGAATATCACCTGAGGTCTTCTGGCCTCCATATGTGCACACATATGAAAACACAGGGTCATGGGATCATTTATGTGAAAAAAGCAAGGTATATATACAGCATATCTGATGATATGCTACCTTTAGGTGTGGCAGTGAGGGAGTTCTATATGTCTGTGCTGGCCAGTTTTATGTCACCTTGACACAAAGTAGAAACAACTGGAAAGAGAGAATCCTTTCTTTTTTTTTGTTTTGTTTTTTGTTTTTACAGACAGGGTTTCTTTGTGTAGCCCTGGCTGTCCTGGAACTTGCTCTGTAGACCAGGCTGGCCTCAAACTTAGAGCTCCACCTGCCTCTGCCTCCCAAGTGCTGGAATTGAAGGGGTGTGCCACCACTGCCTGGTGGTAAAGAGGGAACCTTAATTGAGAAAATGCCTCCACAAGACTGGCCTGTAGGCGAGTCTGTGGGTAATTGTTGTGATTAATGACTGATGTGAGCTAGCCCACATGAGTGATACACGCCCTGGGCTGGTGGTCCTGGGTGCTGTAAAGAAGCAGGAGGAGCAAGCTATGAGGAGCAAGCCAGTAAGCAGCGTTCCTTCATGGCCTCTGCATCAGCTCCTGCCTCCAAGTTTCTGTCATGTTTGAGTTCCTGCCCTGACTTCTCTCAATGATGGACTGTGGTGTGAAGCTGTAAGCTGAAAATAAACCCTTTCCCCCCAAAAGTTGCTTTTTTGGTCATGATGTTTTACCACAGCAATAGAAATGCTAACTAAGACAAGGTCACAATAGGGGAAAAGGAAATACAAAGTACACAACTGGCCAATCATGGGAAAAATTTTGCTAGTTATAGCAGAAAACTGAAGGTAGAATCAGGCTAAAAGAAAGGTAAGTTTTAATTTAATTCATCAAAATGGTGGAAGACAATTGGTAGTATGGTGCAGAGGTATAAAGGGCTGACTCTATCTTCCAGGTGCCAGATTCCCTGTAGTGCAACCAAAGTTTCCTTAATACCTGTCCAGAAATACTTTATACATGTATAAATGTATATTCATGAACATATAATTCCAGCATATAGTTTATCACATCAAGAAGGAGGGAGATCATAGAATCCCTTTCACTTGGTAGTATATTTTTTTGATGTTATGACAGGGCATTTGTTTTAGATTTAACTTTATGTGTTTGAGTGTTTTGCCTGCATGTATGTCTATGCATGCCGTGCCATGGAGAGAAGAGGGTCTCAGATCCCCTGCAACTGGAGTTACAGACATTTGTGAGCTGCCATGTGGGTGCTGGGAATCAAACCTAGGTCCTCTAGCAGAATAGCTCTTAACCACTGAGCCAGCTCTCNAGCCTGGCACTTGGTTTTGGTGGTGGTATTGTGTTCTATGCTCTTGGTGGGTATTCAGGTCTTCTCCAGTGTTGCTATATTGAACAATGTTCTAATAGTCTTAGGCCAAACTCATTTCCTTCTCTGCATGCTCANCCATGGCACTCATTCCCAGGACTGTTGGAGGAAAGCACATTTGCAGTTGTGTAGATGGCTGTGCTCAGTTTTCTTCCAAATGACAAGTGCTGATGTCCCAAGTATCACAAAAACTATCATGAAGTTTGGGACTGTGTATTTGTATGCTCCAAATCTGTGAGTCCCTGGCCCCCAAGGTGATGGTATTGAGAGCCGGGCTTTGCGGAGATGGTTAAGCTTAGATGGGTTCATGGATGTGGGGTCCCTGTGGTATGATTGGTATCCTGTGAGGAGCGGAGGTGAGCTAGTGTTCTGTGCCATGTGAGGTCACAGATGGTTGCCCTCAATAGACCTTGAATGCTCCTTGTTCTTTGCTTCCTAACTCGGTGGGTGTTTTGCAGCAGACCAAGTAGGATACCGTGTTTTATCTGTCCCAATCTACAAAATGGTATCTTTGTGTGTTTTCTAAAGTATTTATGGGAAGTTTCGAGCTACATAAGTTCATAGACCTTGCATACCCACCACTGACNNCAGTAGCCCTCTCCTGCCACTCTCTTTGCACTGGGACCTGTATTACCATGTACATTTTAACCAATGAATATACTCACATAACACATTCCTGTAAGACCAAAATCATGTCAGCTCAGGAGTAGCCCATATATTGCAGGTGGATATTCACCTTCAGCCCTGAGCACCTGTTGCTTCTGTTCTTCCTGCCCCGACTCGTTATGCTTGCATTGGGCCTCAGTCTGTACATGGTTTGGCTTCCTTCCCTGCAGCAGGGTCCATGCACTTCCTGTGCATCACTTTTCATTGCCCCTTGTTTTACCCTCCATAAAGTTCTGCAGTTAATGTACCCATCCTGCCTTCTGTGATGTCTGTGAGGGCACTTTCCAGTTCTGCAACAACACTGACTAGAGCTACTGTGCACTGAATATAAGTTTTTTGAGGGTACACATTCGTTTTTCTCCTAAGTAATACCCACTAGGAGAATTGTTGGGTCAGATGACAGGTAGTGGGTTTAACTTCATTACAAATTGCCAGTCCAAGCTGGCATGGTAGCACGGAGCCTGTACTCCCAGCACTAAGGAAGCTGAGGCAGGAGACTCGTAAATTCAAAGCCAGCCTGGGCTGCATGTCCTTTCTAGAGTCCTGCCAGAAGGCAGTGATGAGCATCCAAAGGTTTGCCATTGTCATTTTCATCTTAGAAAGTGTAGTGGTATCTCATTGTGCTAATTTGCATTTCCCGGTAGTTAGAGAAATGAAACACTTCTCCCCTCTCCCCNACAGCCTTATTGGCTATTCTTGTAACTTGCTGGATCCAAGTCTGTCTCCTGAGAAGATGAAGCGGGCTGTGGCCCTCAAAGTTCCATTTCCGGGAATTCTGAAACATGAACTGTGCAGTGGGACAGTGGCAGAGTTACTGTATTCCCAGCAAGGACTTCCTCATGTGAGGTGTTGGGTGATGGACAGGATCAAAGTTGAAACGGTGTCTGTCCACACCTGATGTTATCAGAAGGTCACCTGATAATCTGGCTTCTGTGACTCTGGGCAAGGTTATTTAGCAGTGAACACCTTAATCATGTAGATGCAGCTTGTGGCCTTTCTAGAATTGAGAGCAGCGGCAGGGAGGCAGAAGTCGCTGCCGAGGACATTCCCAGAGGAGCCATGCCAGGTGCATCACCCAACACCAAGCACACAAGCTGCCGTGANGGAGACTGTGGCCACAGGTTCTTTGCCCAGTGCTGGCTTCTCTCAGCCCTGCCTGTCACCTCACTTTCTCACCAGCATTTTCAAGTCACTTTTGTCATGTGCATTTTTGTCCAGAATTGATCATTTTATCCAGGGGGTATTTCAACATATAGCTCCAGTGTTACTAGTTCCTTACAAGGATAATCTTATGTTTTCTCTGTTATATTTAGTGTGAATGAGGCAGAATGCCTGTCATATGTCCTGGACATGCTTGTCCCCTTCTGCCTGAGATGGACTTTGGAGAAAATGTTGGGACTACTTAGAACTTTGAATTGGCCAAGTTATGTGTTAGCAGGGAGGAGGACATGAACTCTGGAGGCAAGCCGGGGCAGGGTTGTGGTGGCACCTCACTTGAGCAGGGAAAAAGAAGGAGGAGAAAGATGGTAAGATCAACCAACTGGCACCGGGCCACTGGTGTTGATGGTAAAGGATGCCCAGACTCACTTCAGGAGGAGGGGCTGTTCAGGTGATGACTTGANCTGCGCAGGCTGAGAGGACTGATGTGGCGTTGGGAGAAGGAATGGATGGAGTGCCCAGAGCCAGGCCCTTCATCAGATGAGGACAGGATGGTTAATCCAGGGCGTGTGCACCTCGAGAGCACAAAGGACAGAGGTGAGAAGCAGTGGTAGGCTGGAGATATTCCCTACCTTCCTACTCTGAGATGCAGGACATGGGCAAACAAGCCACAGTAGGTTGGGTGGGCAGGCAGAGAGGCCAGACCTGGGGTCNATTTTNGAGAGGAGATAAATATCCCACTTCCCTTTAGTACTTGGTGGCCTGTGGGAGTGCCCTAGAACTCAGGCAAAAACCAATAAGTCTTACTGGGAGCGAGTCCAGTGGAGCCAGGGAGGGCCTGGACCTGTGACTCCAGGCCAAATTCTCAGCCTCCCACACTCATCTGAAAACACTAAATGTGCAGACA
>LZPO01089558.1:101423-117218 GCA_001675575.1 Neotoma lepida
TCCAGCCGGCCCCGCCCAGCGCCCGCCCGCGGGATGCGGAGCGGCGGGCGCCCGAGGCCGCGGCCCGGCTAGGCCCCGTCGCCCGCACGCGGCGGCCCGGTGAGTGCCCGCGCCGCGCCCTGTTCCGGGCCGCGGCCACCTCGCTTTGTTCCCGGCCGCGCCGCGCCTCGGAACAGAGCAGGAAGTGGCCGAGCGGAGGCCTGGGCGGGGAGCGCGCGGGGCCGGGCTGATCGCGCAGGAGGCCCACGCCGGCGAGGGTGCGGGCGGCCGCCGCGTGACCTTGGGTGGCCGCCCCGCGGGGCCAGGCCACGGGAAAGGGGCGCTGCTAGCGTGCGCAGTGGGGGCCGGTGCGCCCCGGGGCCTGGGGCTGTCTGGGCACTCGGCCAGCGAGGGTAGGAGAAAGGCTCGCCTCGCGGCCTGCGTGTGGTGGGAGGGCCCTGGGAAGGAGAACTCATTTCCCACGGACAGAAAGTTGTGCGCGGTGACACTGTGCCTAGGCTAGCCCACAAAGGACTGCTAACCCTCCTGGGCCCGGAAACTGCTTCCTGGACTAGGTGGTTTCTGGAGGTGCTGGGGCCTGGAGGACGCGTGGGCTCGGCCTCTGGGATCCGGGATACTGGTAGAACTGATGGATTTGTCTAAAGAGGACCGGTTTCTGAGTTAGGTGGTGGTGGAACCTTCCTTTGCTCTGTGGCCAAACTCCTCCTCCCCGAGGCCCCTGGTCTTGCTCCAGGTGGCTAGCCTTGACTGCTTAGAGCCATCACTCAAGTGAAGGGCGAGTCGCCTTGGTGGGGCCCCAGCTGGGCGTGTGGGCCCAGTGTCCCAGAGGGGCTGAACTCTTAAGCTTTAACAATAGCAACCATATGCCCTTACGGCAGGGCCCTCCAGGGGCACGGAGGGAAGAAGGTCCCATGCTCAGGNCTGCTTGATGTGGACATTGGTTAACATTGCTGTGTCTCTTCATTCCATGCGTATGAATTTATTTTTACATGGCTCTGGACAGCTGACTGTCATCAGCAGACCTTGGGTCTGGGTGGGGGTGGGGGACATCCAGAGAGAGGTCTTGCAGTCCAACCCTCTGCCTCCAGGCCACACCCACTCTGAATCCATCATCTGGGGTTCCTTCTGGGCTTATCTTTTTCATTCTGGCTTTCCATTGCCACCTGCTTGCTGAGGGAAAGGTGCTTTCCTTCTTGGGTCAGGTGTGGTCTTTCCTACTCTGGCATTTGGCATCTGACACATAGCAGCAGGGCCTTCCTTTTGTTCCACATTTAGCTTCAGTCAAGGCAGAGTGACAGTGACTCTGGGTCCTAGCTTGTGCCTTCTGGGCTAGAGAGGTGACCTAGGGGGTTGTCTGGGTCAGCTGTAGTAGACCCAAGTTGACATCTATTCCACAGTGGCCTTCTGGTCTTTCCTGGGCCTGTCCACAGGAACCCCAGGTGGAGGACAGTAGCACAGGTTTGCTGGTAATGGAGTGCCCAAATGCACTTTCCCAGAATGTCCAGACTTGGTGATGTCAGAACTGGGGCTTGAGGGATGCCCAGGAGTTTCTCCAGCCAAGGAGCAATGGAACTTTGCAAGATGAGCTGGCAAAGTGTGCTTTGACACAGGCTAGCTGGTGGGCCACTGCAGGACCCTAGGTCTTGCATGTTGCCTGACCCGTGTGTGGGCTGAATGCTGTAACTATGGGCTGTAACCACCCTGCTCAGGACGCTCCTTACCAGCAAGCTGTCTGGAAGTCCCGTCCCTTTGTCTCTGGTACAGAGGGAAGGCCTTGGCAAAACCATAGATGCCTGGTACATGTTAGCCAAATGAATGAGGCAGCTTCAGAGGAGAGGGAAGGCTTGGCACAACCATAGACGCCTAGTACACATCACTCCAATGGGTGAGGCAGCTTCAGAGGAGCAAGCAGGGTGCTGTTTTTAAGAGGATCTGGGGCTTNGCCTGAGGAGGTTTTTAGTGTTGCCCTGAAGGACTCTGGGCATTGCTTTATACCATTACCTACTCTACCTGTGCCTTTTCAGTGTTTACATTCCTGTGTTCCTAATCCGAGCAGGTAGGAACCCTGTGTTCCGCATTAATCGTCCTAGACTATGGGGTGGTGAAAGTGCGGGACAAGGACCATGAACAAGCACCCACACTCGTGTCNGGCAGAGCAGAAGCAGTCAGCGCTGCCTAGAGGAGGTGGACTGTTTTCTGGGGTAGCAAATTCAGCAAGCTGCCTATCAGGAACGGCCTTCTGGGCATGGAGTGTTCCAGCAGAGGCCAGAGAGGTAGAGGTTGGCCACAGCTTTGCATCCTAGACTATCATGCCTGGATCTGGGTGCAGCTTCTACTGGATGTGGGTCTTATACAGCAGTGTTTTGAGATAAATCAGGCTGGCAGGGTAAGGGTGAAGAGGGAACTTGGGATCCAGAGAGGGGTGAGTCACATGAGGGAGGGGATGTGGGTTATCTTGGGTCCTCTGGGACTCACTAAAGCTGACCCCCAGGCAGGACCCTGCCTCACATGCTTTCTTGGCTTCTTCTAGACGCTGCGGCCAGGCCGGCTGGGCTCAGCCTGCTGAGAAGACACTCTGAGCATCCCTGGGTTACCCCGGTCTGTGGGGGCCACGGATACCATGAACGACGTAGCCATTGTGAAGGAGGGCTGGCTGCACAAACGAGGTCGGTCCCTGCTCTGCAGGAGGAGCAGGGCTGGGCTTGGGTCTGCCCAGCTCTTGGGGTGTGGAACTGGGGGGCTATACTGGCCTAGCAGACAACTTTATGGCCGTATCAAAGAGTGTTTGCTGTGTCCAGGCCTGCTGGGTGGGAGCGGCACCTCCCCACCATGCTCTAGGCCTGCTTCAGGAGGAGTGTGCAGGCCCAGTTTTTCCCATAGTATGGAGGTCATGGCCTCCTTCTGGGGCCTCTTGGCCAGAGGCTGAGGCCCTGTGCAGGGCCTGCTTTGAGCGGCTTGGGGGTGGGGCCAGCTGCTGCAGCCTCATTCCTGACTTTCCTGGAAGGCAGCAAGGACATGGCTGCTGTTCCAGGGCTGGCAGGCTGGTAGCCTGGGCACTGCCCAAGGGCTCCTGAGGCCAGGCAGGGCAGGGTTGCTCCTCTTGGCCCTGTGCCCACCTCAGTCCTGGATTCCTGAAGTCAGGGGGCTCCTCATTGGCAGGGGCCCAGCAGGGGCATGTTGGCATGAGAACTGAAGAGCTGCCTCGCTCTTCCTAGGCCCTGGGTCCCTCACCTTCCAGCTCACCCACCAGTACCCAGGAGTAAGTTTCAATGCTGGTTCCCTAGGCTAGTCACTTGCTCTTGCCCCAGGGCAGGCATCTCAGCCCCTCCTGACTTCCTCTTCCTGCAGACCTGCTCCCGCCGGAAGTTCTAGTGATCCTTGCCAATGCTAGCCACCGCTCCCACTCCTTCTGGCTCTCTGGCAGATTGAATTGTGATTTTAGTGGCCGGAGAAGGACCCAGACACAGAAGATAGAGGGTGGTGACAGAAGTTGGTGTTAGGACATGAGATGTTGTGGGCCCGAGCAGGCCCGAGAGCCATGAGCTAAGGAAGGTGGGGAAGATTGTGATGGAGACTGAAGGGGACCCAGGAGGGCTCAAACAGGGATGGAAGAGGTGATCAGCTGTGTCGAGAGGTCTCAATATGGCAGCTACAGGGAAGATTCTGTGCTGGGCTCTGCAAGGTCTATGACCTGTACCTCTTGTCGGACTCCAGTCTATCTTGCCCCACCTGCCTTCCTATCTCCCCTGTGCCACCTCCCTGGACCCCTAGGAGTCCTGAGCTCAGATCCCTGGGTTATGCTCTACTGTCTGCTTCACCTGTCAATCCTCTTTGGAAGTGGGACTCGTCCCCTTCGGCTCCTGTTTCTCCCCTACCCTGGCCATACACAACCTATGTCATAGACAGATGTATAGTGTATGGCTGTCAGAGTTAGGGCCAATCTAGAGGTTGCTGGGCCTCAAGTTCCTGGGACATTCCCCAGGCAGGAATCCTTCTGAGGCCTAGGGGGTGTCATATTGCTTCTTATGGCTGAGCCTTCTGAAGGGGCCAGGTGGAACAGGACATCAGGCTCTGTGGGTATGCAGAGGCAGTGTTTGAACCTGATTTGGTAGCTTTGTCATTGTCGCTCTCCAGGAGAAGGTCATTGAGTTCTTAGGCCTTGATTTCCACATTTATGGCATGGAGAGGAGGTGGGTGAAGATGTGGAGGGGAGGGTATTATCTGTGAGATGCCCTAGCTAGACACGACATCTGCCAGGTAGAATGGACAGGGAACACCTGTCTGTGGGGTAGGGGCTTCCCATTCTCAGCAGCCTCTAGGGACAGCTGCCTGGTGACCAGCCTCAGGCCAGGAGAGACAGGCCATTCTCATGGTCCCTTATCCTCCTCCAGCTCCAGCCCGGGTGGTAAGGGCTCTGACGGGGATGATGGTATCCATATGTCATTCCTGGTCTGGGTCCTCCTCCCATGGTCTGCTCTGGCCCAGCCACTTCCCACTGCTTGGCCTGCTGCTGCTTGCTGAGAAAAGCCTGTCTTGGTGACCCCTCATTTCTCCCTTCTGAACACCCTCAGCCATGTATGTTATGGGCTCCAACTCATGCCTACATCATTGGTTTGGGGTTCTAGCTCTCTCCCAGCCTTGGCTTGGGGTCAACCTCCAACCTGAGGCCACTCTGGCTTGGCTGGGGTAGCCAGGAAAGGAAGGCTATTGCAGTTGTCCCTCAGTGTCCCATGATCCCTTGGATACCTAGGTACCCCCATGTCCTTCACTTTGTTGACTCTGTAGGTAAAGTACTGCTGACTGGGAAATGAATCCATTTGCTAGGTCTTCCATGTCCAGCCAGGGGCTTGGAGTGCATACATTGGATCTTGGCTGAACTCCCAAGCTCCCCATGGGCTGACCATGCCTTCATGGCTATTTGGACATACAGAGAGGATATTCCTCCCCCTCACTCCATATCTATAGAGATCCTAGATCCAGGTTTCTCCTACCCCATGGGGAGATCAACCCTCAGAAAGAGTCCCCAAACCACTTCTTGGGAGCTCTGACTATTTGTACTCCAGACCAGAGGGTGCCCAGCCAAGCGCCCAGTATAAGAGCAGACATTCTAGTTTTGCGCTGATCTGCGCCTGGATCTGATAAGCCTCTGGGCATCCAACAAGGGGCCCATAGACCGATTGGAAGGCGCTGGGCTTGAGCTAAAGATGAGCTAGGAGCAACGTGGCTGGCCTGATGGACAGGTGGGTAGACAATGGGGACAGCAGCATCACCCAGGAGGGTGGACATAACAGGGCTCAGTGCTGGTCATCTATCCCCAAATGCAGAGGTTTGGGGTCAGTGAACCCTGACTATGTTTTGATAGCCAACCTGGGGTTAAATTGCAGGTGTGGCTGAACTTGTCTGTGACCTCTGATTTCAGTCCTCAGATTGCAAATGAGCTGTGTACTGAGGCCACAGGCTTGTCTGTGTTAACCTAGGCTGGTCCCCCAAATCCCTGATGCCTGCTGGGCTGTGTGCACGGGAGCTGCCCTGTAACCATCTACTTGGTCAGGTTAGCCATTGTCTGTGTCCCCCAGCCCACAGCAGGTAACTAGAGCAGGTGGGTCAGGAGAAGCAGAGAACACTGACACAGTGGATGAAGGGGCTGTGTGTTTGGAGTAGGTAGCATGTACCAGCTGTAGGGCCAACTTGTAGGCTCACTCACTCAGCAAACTGTTAGTTGAGGGGCCCCACAGGGTAGGAACCACCTAGCTGTTCTCACTGAGTCAATCCCTGTCAGGTAGAGGAGGTTCAGATGGGGTAGGGGGAAGCTGGCATATGGTAGGGGGCTCTCTGGCTTTGGGTCTGGATCAGTGAGTGCTGAGCTCAGGATCTCTCTGGGGAAGGCCAATGGTCCTGAGCCCAGTGGGCAGGCCAACATTGGGAGACAGGAGTGGTACTGTGTGTGGGAGAGGTAAGCATGTGGCACCCGCTAGAGAACTGGACAAGGGGTGGCAACCGAGTGCCCTGGGCCCACCCATGGAGGGGACAGTACACTGTAGTGTGTGCCTGTGGCTGAGTCTTGGCTGGTGCTGGGGCTGAGTTTCCTGTTTTGTGAGCNTGTTGAGTTCTCCCTTAAAAAACAAACAACAAAAGAGGAAGCTGGGCGGCCTTCCACTGGGGTGTGAGGGTCACTGTTGGCCTAGCCTAGTGACTCCAGAGTGGGCAGCACTCCTCTCTGCTTCCTGATCACTGTCCTCCAGATGGAATTGTCCCCGTGGGGCTGAGCCACATGGCAGTCACAAGGTGGTGAGGAAAAGCATGTGTGGACATGGGACTCCACTGAGCTCCTGAGCCTGGGACAGCTCTTTGGCCCGGCCAGGGTGGCAGAGTGCACTGTATGGAGGGACACTGAGACCTAGAAGGAGATGGGGTGTTATGTGGATGGACAGAATTGTGACCCATTGCCACTGCTAGGAGTAGCTTGAGGGGTTGCATCAGGCTGGTTCCTGGAAGTGCTGAGGGGTAGTAGAGAGAACTGTCCCGTCCTTGGCTGGCAAGTCCTCTTTGCCCAGTCACACCCGGGCCAGGCCCGGAGCCAGCACCAACCCTTAGGCCCTCCCTGTAACAGAAGTTGTGACTGTCCTAGCCACCCCACTATGGCTGGTGCTCCACCCACACCCGGCACTTCCCCAGAAGAGCCTCCCCAGGCAGGCCCTAGGCCCTAGGCCAGGCAGGTGGGTAGAGGAGCAGCCAGGAGCCCTTCAGTGCCAGTGGCATGTCTGCAGGGAGCTGCATGCCTCACTTCCCGATGCTCAGGGACCTGTCCTTTGCCTCTGGATGTCTTGTTTCTCCCTCCACACTNCTCTTCCCCTCTCCTTCATTGCTTCAGTAGCTGTTTTTGAGATTGTAGTGCAGATTGGTCTGAACTCATGTGAGTTCCCTGCCTCGCCCATTTGGGCTCTTGGCATAGGACTTAGGAGGTAGTGGGCCCCAAGACACTGTTCTAGAGAAGGCTTCCTTGCCCCTGGCCAGGTTCTGGCCCATGTAGGCTCTTATCTGTGGGCATGAAGGCAAGTGCTGATGACACTGGCTCTGCTTCCCAGCACACCCTTTCTGCTCTGTCTGGGTGTCTTTTTTTTTAATTGAGAGAGAGAGAGTCTCTGTGTGTGTCTGTACACATGCACCCACACGCAGGGGAGGGGGTGCTCACATGTGCCACAATATACATATGTTCTGAGGACACCTTATGAGTTGGTTTTCTCTTCCACTGTGTGGCTCCTAGGGATCAAACTTGGGTCATCAGGCTTGAGGGCAAATGCCTTTACCTGCTAAGCCATCTTGTAAGACTCTCTGGGTCTCTTGGGCTGTGCCACAAATGAGGTAGAGAGGGAGGTGGATAGGTAACAGGGCACAGCTTTTGGGGCTCAGCACAGGAACAGCGTGGGGTCTCTCGGCTGTGTCTTGTGTCTGGGGAAGTGGGATGGCTGGTGTGGTGTTGGATTGGCATAGGGAGACTAAAAGCCAGGTACATGGGCCATGTGGCTTGCACAAAAACTGGGACTAAGCTGAATGAGATGATCTGAGTGGTACAGGAGGCTTGGGGATGTGTTGGATGTATGGTAGGGTGGGGCTCTAGGATGACCTTCTTTTCTGGTCCAGGGAGGTTGGGGGCAGTGCTGTGGAGGAGGTAGGTATGTGGACCAAAGTCTGGACCAATACTCCCTGTGGGTTGGAGGTGGCAGTTTTGGGAGGTGTGATTCTCGCAGTGGGTTCTAGGAGGCTGGAGATCTAGTCACCACCATGTGAAGTAGATCCTGGAGCAGCAGCAGGTCATGAGGTCCATCACTTCATTTGTGCTTGGGTGGCTGCTGGATCTTGGCCCTTCTCAGCTGAGGCCTGCCGATGGCAGTTCGTGTCCTAGCAGTCCTTCAGCTCTGGTTATTTTCGGCCTCTCTGTGACCTCTGGAGTCCCTTTCTCTAAGCCTCAGTTTCTCCAGAGAGCTGGTCAGGGTACAGTGAGCCCTACCTNCTGCTAGGTGAGATTTTAGAGTTGTAGGCTGTGGCAAAAAGTCCACCCAGGCTCAGTGGAGTGTCAGCCTTCTGCAGGCCCAGACTGGCCACTGGTACCCCACCCTATGAGACCCATGTGAGCACTCCTCTAAGAAAGGCAGGACCTGGGCTATACCTGGTGACACCAGACCCGGAGTTTCACCTGCTCATGGGCAGCGCACCCTTCCACATCTGCCTTTGCCCAGCTTTTGGTCATTGAGTCTGTTGGGGATCAAGAGACATGGAACCCAGGGCCTGCAGAGGGACCTGGGAGGCTGGGCCTCGGAGATGACCTTGCCAGCTGCTGACCACCCACTGCCCAGAAGGCAGCAAGAGCTGGGCTAGCGGCCCCAATGGGCTGCTATCAGCAGACCGCTTGCTCAGTGTGCTGGAGAAGGTAAATGGGCACCCGGCAGCTGTCGGTGCGATGGATGTGTTGGCGGTGGGGGACGTTTGGTCGCTGCTGTCAGCTGGCGCCTGCTCCCCAGGCCTGCTGGGGCTCACTTTGCTGTGGAGAAACAGCTCGGTGCCGCCTGGCGCCTTGCCAGCTGCTGCCTGCCACCGCCACTGCCACTGCGGCAAAGTGTTTATCCAGCAGTTTCCCCAAGAACCAGGGACTTGGAGAAAATGCTCACAGTGATCAGGGCACAGGGGCCAGGCCAGTGTGAGATGACTCTAGTTGTGCCTAGGACATGGGTGTCCCCTAAGATATGTCTGTAAATATAGGTCATGGCCTTGGCTATGATGTTGCCCTGTTACAGTGCTCTGCTGCCAGAGGCC
This sequence comes from Neotoma lepida, assembly GCA_001675575.1. Classification (NCBI taxonomy): domain Eukaryota; kingdom Metazoa; phylum Chordata; class Mammalia; order Rodentia; family Cricetidae; genus Neotoma; species Neotoma lepida. The sequence continues at coordinate 110,235 of LZPO01089558.1, forward strand.
AAGCAGGGGAAGTGTTAGTACCCAGCATCCACTTCACTCTTCCTTCTTTTTTCTTTTCTTATTTATTTGGTTTTTCGAGGCAGGATTTCTCTGTGTAATAGCCCTGGCTGTCCTGGAACTCCCTTGGTAGCCCAGGCTGGCCTCGAACTCACAGAGATCCGCCTGCCTCTGCCTCCCAAGTACTGGGATTAAAGGCGTGCGCCACCATTGCCCAGTTCTTTTCTTTTTTCTTTTTAAGACAGGATCTCTGTATGTAGTCTTGGCTGGCTTGGTACTCACTGTGTAGACTAGGCTGGCCTTGAATTGTGAGTATGTAGTCTTGGCTGGCTTGGTACTCACTGTGTNTCACTGTGTAGACTAGGCTGGCCTTGAATTGTGAGTATGTAGTCTTGGCTGGCTTGGTACTCACTGTGTAGACTAGGCTGGCCTTGAATTGTGAGAGAGCCGCCAGTCTCAGCCTCCTGAGTGCTAGGATTAAAGCTATGCACCATCTTGCCCGGCTTTCCCATTTCCTTCTGTGAATTAGGTCCAAGAGGCCCTGATGGAGGGACTTAGAGGCTAATCCACACAGATGCTGGAGGGTATACGCNATGAGGACATCAATGAGTGGCATCTCTGGGTACCCTTCTCCCCAGAATTGGATGGGATCTGATCTTGGAAGGGTGGGTAGGACTGAGGGAGCCCTTGCCTCTTCCCAGATGCTGGCCTTGGTACAAGAAGGTGGGGTGGGCCCTTGGGTGGGATGGGTACTGGCTGCCATCTCTACGTAGCAGGCGTGAGACCTCCTGGATGGACTCGCACATCTGCTTAGCGGGGAGCTGGGTCTACTGTGATGCCGGGCTTAGCCCTGGGTATCTGCTGTTTGCTGTTTTTGTTGCTCATTGAGAAGCTGTTGTCAGGCATTTGGCCTCAAGAGCCATGGGGACAACACTGTGGAGGTGACACCTGGTCATTTGTCATCTGTCCACGTCTGTGTGAACACAGGCCTGGTAAGAAAACTCCAGGTGGAGTGCGGCACTTCTAGTGGGCTGTGTGTGCCTGTGTTCCCAGAGGCTGTGTAGACAGGTGGAGGGCCCCAGCTGGTGCTATACTTCTCCAGCTGGACTCCGCCTTGCCTGGGGTCAGGGTATCAAGCATCCAGATGGGGTGAGGGAGCCACCAGGAGCCTGGTTGGGCCAGAGCCTAGTACTTCTGCGGAGGCCAGAATGGCTCAGTAGCAGTCCCTCCTTGCTGGAGGGTGAAGAGCTGGAGGGAGGCCTGCCAAAGTCATGTCCCCAAAAGAGACCCNAGGAGTGGACAGGAGTATTCCTAGATCCCATGTAGCCGTGAAGAACCAGGGTAGCCATCTCTTGTATTTGTCTATCATATGTTGGCCCAGTTCTGGGGAGGGATGGGGCTTGGGGTCTGTCTGGACTTAACTCAGTAACATGCAGGCCACATCCCAGGCTGCAGCTGGCTCAGGTTAGGTACCCCCACTGACCACTTGACTAGACCTTGAGGCAGGAGATGAAGAAAGAGATCTGTGTGTGCCAGAGCTGTGGCCTGCTTCCCTCTGGAAAGAGGCTACTACAGGGAAGGACCTGATAAGGACTTCACTTGGGCGTGTGGCCTCTGTGGCCAGGGAGGGGAAGGGCACCTAGGCCCTTCTGGGTACTTGCCTTCTCTTCTGCCTGGTGAGTGCCCCTGCCTGTACCTCCAGGTTCATGTTCCGGAATCTGCCTGGCCTAGGGGCTGGTCATGTAGGCTAAGAACCAGTAGTAGATTCAGGGTCAGGGTGGTGGTCTTCGTGTGGGGGCCTGCACTGAGCACAGTGGGGTGGGCAGCAGTTGGTAAGTCAAGATGGATTTCTGGGGCACGGGCGCGTTGCTCATCAGCCTCCGTACTCACTTAGTGTCCCGGGGAGCAGCAGCTGGTGAGATGGGAGGCACTCCATCAGGGGCCGACAGCTCCAGACTGGTGCTGGCGGGTGGGCATGCACGGCGGGTGGCCTAGGAAGGAACAGGCTGGGGGTGGGCTGCTCACCCCCCAGTGGCTCTGCTATATTACTCAGAGCCCCTTCCTACCCACTGTACCTTCTAGGCCCTGTGCCANGAGAGGGGCTGTGGTGGGGCTACTGGGCATGTAAATACCTGCNGGTGTTTGCCACCTGGTCAGGAGCAGGGCTGGTGCCTGCAGAGCCTCAGGGGACTTTGCAGAGCTGGGTGGGAACCCTGTTCTGTGTTCATGTTATGTAGGCAAGTTGCTGAGGACCCCCCTTCCTGAGTGAGGGAGGACTGGCTTTGACCACTGCNTTGAGGCCCCAGTGGCTGTGTGAGGTGGCTGGGCTAAGGAGCTAGGCTTCTGGGAGGTAAAGATGGAAGGCAGGAATGGGTTTACAGGTGTCCTAGTGGTTACATGTGGACTGTAGGCCCTTGAAGAGAAGCAGAATATTCTTACCTATTCCTGGCAGAGCACCAGCCGCATTTGGGCACAAGCCACAGAGTCAGGAGGAGCTCAGGCTTTCTTTGCTGCCTCTATCCATTGTGGTGCTGGGGTCTTTGTCAGTGCTGATGGCAGGCTTAGGAGACCTGCAGTGATGAGGGGACAGGATTCCCTAGCTCTTAATAGCTGCCAGCCCCCTGGAGTGGGGGTCTTGGTCTGGTAGTGGCTCTATTCACTTCTTCCCTCACCAAGAGGCTTTCTCATCCTGATTCGTGCAGGGTCATGTAGGATCATGCAGAGCAAGGCTGGTGTTTGGAAGTGCCTCCCAGGGTGTCAATTGGAAGGGGCAAGATGGTGGAGATGGGGAGGTGGGTCATGTATAGAACCCTGCAATATGCTGCCCAGAGCCCTTGCTACTTGTGCCCTGGCAGGTCTAGAGAGCCTGGAGGGGTCCAAGCTGGTGTGCTATACTAGGTAGACTGTATCTCACCTGGAAAAGTGTTCTCAGAGCGCCTAGATTTGGCACATACCGGAAGAGGGTAGGGAAGGACAGCTGGCCAGCCTCCCTGGGGCTGTGGAAACGGGATTAGGTGCATTGCCTGGTGCCTGTGGCTTGGTCTGTGCCCTGGAGCACCTGGTGGTAGGTGGTCTGATCCAAGCAGTTGCTCACTACACATCTCTCCAGGTGCCTTTGTTTAGGGCTCAGTGGGGTAAGCCGACTTTACCCCAGACAGAGCTCAGGGACCCCAGCCCTTGTGGGCTGCCCCTCCTGTCCTCAGCCTAGTGTCCNNTCAGATGAAGAAGTTGCCTAATTAGTTAGTTCCCTGTTGTTCAGACTCCTTGCTCGGCAAAATGTAAATTAAACATTTTTTCCGGGTGTCAGTATGAAAAATGACAGTCGCTGGGAGCTCACAGAGGACATCTGCTCTGGTTCCTGAGTGTGGTCCCTGCTTATGGCTGATGTTGCAAAACTGGAGGGAACGATGGTCCTGTGTACCTGGGTGACCAGGGCAGGACTCGGCACAGCCCAGGTCTCAGCTAGGGCCCAAGCCCCCCTTGCTCCAGCCGTGGCACCTCCTGGGTCTGCTGTATAGGCAGAGCCCTAGAAGATGCTCCCAGCAACATGCACTGGCAGCTCTGCCCTAGTGACAGTGCCTTCTGAGAAGGCTGAAGTGACCACATCCCCACCTCATACTGTTCCCTTCACCTGAATCCATGTGCCTGGGTCCCCTCAGGTGTCTGAGCCATTGCAGTGGTTTTCACATGCAACTCTTTATGTCCCCACCCTGCAGGGGAATACATTAAAACCTGGCGGCCACGCTACTTCCTCCTCAAGAATGATGGCACCTTTATTGGCTACAAGGAACGGCCTCAGGATGTGGAGCAGCGCGAGTCCCCCCTTAACAACTTCTCAGTGGCACGTAAGTGTCTTAGCCACTTGGGTTGAGTGAGGTGGCTAGGCAGGCCAGTAGGGAGGCTGAAGCTCTCTGTGCCCGCTGAGGAGAGCCCCCTAGGTTTTGTCTTAGAGTGCTGGGCANTGCTGGCCTTGAGTCACCTCCTCTAGGACTGGCAAGTGGCCAGCTCTGGCTGTCGTGACTGGACCTGATTTAGAGAGTGGATTGACCAGGGTCCCTCTAACGGGGACCCTCTTGGGTAGATAGCAGAAGGAGGGATTCTCAGCTCCAGGAGTCTATGACATCCTAGGAACCATTTCTGTAATATTCCCTGGGCATCAGAAGCTCTTTTCCCTGTGAGTCTTGTGGTCCCCTTAGCTGGAGTGCCAGTGGGAGTCAGCCCTACTCCAGGATTGGTAAGGGTGATAAAGTTGGGGATATTGTGAAACCCTTTGAGAGCTTGGGGCTTGAGAAGCTATGTCCTTGTTCTCTGTGCCACATTGTGACAGCCCAGTTCTGCCTGGGACTGGCCAAGGGCTCAGCTAGTTTTGTAGGTGTGGTTGGGTTTGATAGTGATAAGCAGCAGCATGCCTGAGCCGTGGGGGTTACTAACGGCAGACTCTGGGGTTGTCCTCTGGGGTCGTCCTCGGGCTGCAGTCTGGAGTGCGGTGTTTGATCTGTATTCTACCCCCAGCACCTTCTTGATATGCTCCTGCCCTGCAGGTAGCTATTTGACCTGCCTCAGATCCTAGGGGCGTCCACCTTCCTTGGCCAGCCCCCAGATCTGCCCCAGAGCCTTCAGGCTTAACCTAGGTTGCTGCCTCTACAGCTGGATGGGGAAGGAATCCCTGCTTACTTATTGCAGGAGGTAGGAAAGGGACCTCTCTGGAGCAGACACNTAGGTATGGGCACCAGCCAAGGGAGCTGCTGGGCAATGGGCAGGGCTTGGGCCTCAGGAGGTGGGCAGTGTGTACCCAGCAGGGAACAGAGCTGGGTGGGGCTATGTTCAAGCCAGTTCAAGGCTTTTCCTTGGAGGTGGGTTCTGGTGCGAGGGGTTAAGACCCCAGCTTGGTGCTAGGATTCATCTGNTTGCCTAATAAGCTATCCCAGATGTGCTGAGGACAAGGCTCAGGGTGATTTTCCATCCCCATCCCCCACTCCATGTTGACACAGGCCTTCCCCAAGGCTGGGCCTCAAGCCCCTCTTGGCCCCTGGCTTGGCAGACTGCCCCCTGCTCATTCATTGGAGCCTGGAGGCCCCTCACATTGCCAGGACCCAGACGATGGAATGTGGGAGGCCCCTCAGCCCCTCCTGCCTTACAGAGTCTTGCCAGGAAGCCCTCTTGCTGCATACGTACCCTCAGGGCCTGGGCTGTCCCTGTGATCCACTGATAGGTGTACATGTTCTAGGTGTGTACACTAGGCATGCCCCAGGTGTGCATGCTCTGAGTATCTATATTCCAGTGTGTGCTCCTGGTGTGAGTGCTCTGGGCGTGGGTGCTGCATATGTGTGTAATTTTTCCAGGGACTCCATATGTGTTTGGGGGAACTGCAAGATACTCCTGTACCAAACGGGGTGGGTGGGCTCCTGCCCCTCCCAGGGATATCATTGTTCCTCAATCCCTGAGACCCAGCATGAGGTAGGGGTCAGCAGCTGAAGGAAAGAGAAACTTTAGAAATGGTTATGGTGCAGGGCTAACTGATCTAGCCTAACACCTTCCTATAGTACCTCACCTTCAGAGCATCCATCCCACTGGCAGGTCTTGGCTCTCTGTTCTGAGGAGAATTAGGACTACGGGAGGGGATGTAGCTAGGTGTGGTGGCTTATGCTGTAATCTTAGTAATCAGAAGGCTGAGGTATGATTGCTTCAAGCTCAAGACCAGCTTAGTTTATTTTAATATTTTACGAGTAAGGGTGTTTGTTGTGCCTTTGTGTATGTCTATGGCTGGTGCTCGTAGAGACCAGAAGACAGTCAGATCCCTGGAACTGGAGTTACAGATGGTTGTGAGCTGCCATGTGGGTGCTGGTAATTGAACTTGGGTCCTCTGGAAGAGCAGTTAGTGCTCTTAACCAATGAGCCATCTCTCCAGCCCCCAAAATAAAAATTTTTTTAAAAAGGAGGATGGGATAGGATGGGTGAGGTCTGGGGGATAGGGTCTGTTTGGCTAGGACTGTAAGGAGGGTTTCATGGAGAAGCGAGTGGATGTATGCAAGTAGATGCTTCCCTGACCCTTCCCTTAGAATGCCAGCTGATGAAGACAGAGCGGCCAAGGCCCAACACCTTCATCATCCGCTGCCTGCAGTGGACCACAGTCATTGAGCGCACCTTCCATGTGGAAACGCCTGAGGAGCGGTGAGTGGGCAGGGTGTGGAAAGGGCTTCTGGAACAGTGGGCTCTGCTCCCTGCTCAGGGCCATGCTCACTTGAGAGCCAAAGGCCTCTGCTGAGCCCATTCTGGAGAGCTAGGCTGGTTCTACTTGTGGGGTGTGGGTGGCGAAATGATGGGAAAAGCATCAGTGTCCCTAGTTTCTTGAGGTTTTCTGATATTCTGAGTGTATGCAGACCCAGGTTTTGGGTGGTTGCCTGCAGCTTCAGGACCAGGCAGCCAGGCAATGGGTGGGTGAAAGCCATGGTGGAGCCCCTGCTGGTGCCTGAGGCCTTACTTGACCCCCTACAGGGAAGAGTGGACCACTGCCATCCAGACTGTGGCTGATGGACTCAAGAGGCAGGAGGAAGAGACGATGGACTTCCGATCAGGTTCTCCCAGCGACAACTCGGGGGCTGAGGAGATGGAGGTGTCCCTGGCCAAGCCCAAGCACCGTGTGGTGAGTCTGGGCTCTGTTTCTACTCGGGCTACCAGAGTTGTAGAGGGACCTGGCAGGCCCTGGTATCCCTGCTGGCTCCCTGTTTGGGTCTGGGTGCCCCTGGCTCCCCTTACATGGGTTGAGGATATACCTCAGTTGGCAGGATACTTGCCTGGCATGCATGAAACCACAGTACTGAAAAATAATAAAATAAAATGAAGATGCCCACATCTCCCAAGCCCCAGTGCTCTGAGCTAAACTGTACAGGCCCTTCATTGGTCCCCACAGGCCAGCAGATGTGAGAATGGGCCTGTCTTGTCTCCAGCTCCCTTGAGTTTGCTGTGGGGTAACTTAGAGCCTTGTTC
>LZPO01089558.1:119212-132297 GCA_001675575.1 Neotoma lepida
AGATCCGCCTGCCTCTGCCTCCCGAGTGCTGGGATTAAAGGCGTGCGCCACCACCGCCCGGCTCCATGTATCTTTTCTTAAAATAAGCCAATTGTCATGGTGGCTTGCATCTGTAGTCCTTACACTTGGGATGCTGAGGCAGAAGGATTTGCTGATTGCAGCAANTCCTGGACTAACACTTGAGACAAGTGTTACCTTGTCTCAAGACACTAGAATGTGACCTGATACATCTTGGGGGTGGCTGGGTGGCAGTAATGCCAGTATGTTAATGCTTTGTCGGTGCTAAGGCTTGCTGTACTTCCATTTCAGGCCCTGAAGTACTCATTCCAGACCCATGACCGCCTCTGCTTTGTCATGGAATATGCCAATGGGGGTGAGGTAGGCCATAGGCAGCTTCAGAGCTGGGCACTTCATGGGTGAACTTGTCCCTCTGAGAGCCTTGGAACCCTCTCTGCAGTGGTGCTGCCATCCCTGGCCATGTGAGCCCACAGTTGCTTGCTTTGGGATGTCCTGTTGCTGCTGAGTTAGTCTCCAGGCCCCTAGTTCTCTTGGGGGTAGTCCCTGACCTTCTCTCTGCCTTGTGGGTCACAGGGGTGGGGGCCCCTCATGCAGCCCCTCCTCAGCACTCTGCACCCCACAGCTCTTCTTCCATCTGTCTCGTGAACGTGTGTTCTCCGAGGACCGGGCCCGCTTCTATGGTGCAGAGATCGTGTCAGCCCTGGACTATCTGCACTCTGAGAAGAACGTGGTATACCGGGACCTTAAGGTGTGTCCACGGACTGGGGGAGGTGGGGACCGGGCTCCTGGCCACGCTAACTGAGGCTTCCTACACAGCTGGAGAACCTCATGCTGGACAAGGATGGGCACATCAAGATAACGGATTTCGGGCTGTGCAAGGAGGGTATCAAGGATGGCGCCACTATGAAGACCTTCTGCGGAACACCTGAGTACCTGGCCCCTGAGGTGCTCTGCCACTACTTGTGTGTTCCCCCACCCCCCCATGTCCTGGACACATGGTGACAGAGTCCCCCATCCAGGTGCTGGAGGACAACGACTATGGCCGTGCAGTGGATTGGTGGGGGCTGGGCGTGGTCATGTATGAGATGATGTGTGGCCGCCTGCCCTTCTACAACCAGGACCACGAGAAACTGTTCGAGCTTATCCTCATGGAGGAGATCCGCTTCCCACGTACGCTCGGCCCTGAGGCCAAGTCCCTGCTCTCCGGGCTGCTCAAGAAGGACCCCACACAGAGGTGAGGGCCACCAGTTCTTCAAGGTCTGACTCCGGACAGTCCTGTTTCCCACTGTACCCACCATACTGCCCTGCACAGTTTCAGTCACATGTAGCCAGGGGAGACCTGGGTGGTGGTCAGGCAGTGAGGGGATACCCACAACTGCCCAGAAGCCCCACCCTGCGAGCATCCCCATGAGCCTGTCCCCTTGCATGCATTGTCTGAGCTCTGGACCTGTCTGCTACCCACAGGCTTGGCGGGGGCTCCGAGGATGCCAAGGAGATCATGCAGCACCGCTTCTTTGCCAACATTGTGTGGCAGGATGTGTATGAGAAGAAGGTGTGCATCTGCCAGTGTGCCCATCTCTGGATCACACNTGTGTGCGCACACAAACACTCACTCTTCAGTTTTCCCTGGTTCAGATGCCCATGATGGGCTCAGCTCTGTGGTAATCACATGCCCCCACAGGAGCCACAGGGATGTGTACACCCTCCTCACTCAACAGTATAGGGTATTATGCAGCCCTGTGTACCTCACTCAGTTGCTAGGCCTGTCCAGGCCCTTGATTGTGCCCCGTGTTGCCTCCCCTGTGCCCTCCCTCCCGCTTTTCCCCTGGAGATCTCTCCTTGTGTCACGTGTTGAAAGCTAGCTGAGGGCAGAGGGTAATATTTAGGTTTCTCCAGCTCCAAATAGAGCCCCATCCCTTTTTCTTCGACGTCACCTGTCTTTCTGGCATAGTGGAGGCCACTGGCAGAGAGCAGAGTCCCTTGTACTCATCCCTAGGTGGGGTGTCCTTTGGCTCCTGAGCAGCCTTGGCCCAGGCTGATGAGGCATGGCATGTGTTGGGTGCCCTGGCACCAAGCCTGCTTTTAGTATATCCAGCCTGCCCNCTACCTTGAATGTTCCTCCTTCTAGTGCACATGGGACCAGCAGCCAGAGCCCTGCCCTCTGATCTTACGGGGGTGTGAATGGCACACCTCTCCTGCCCATACCCATTTAGAAGTCCCTTGAGTTGACATGTAACACTGCCCTCACACCAGATTTTTGGGAAGATCGTAGTTGAGAATCCTTGCTTGTGGGACCCAAAGGGGATGTTAGCAGCCTCTATATACACAACACTTTCCAGTTTGCCTNTTCTCCCTGGGCTGTCAGTGAGGCAGATGAGCTCACCTGAAGTTAAGTCTTTGTCTCTTCCCCCATTTATAAGAAAACTTGCAAGAAAAAAAAGAGATGGGACTGTCCCTGCCGCTGGGAGATGGGCACAGTGGCTACCTTTGGGGCTGCCCTGGGTGCCCTCTCCTTGCTTACACTGCCCTGCCTAGTTTCATCTAGAGCTGTACCCTTTGCTAGCGGCTCACCCCTCAAGAAGTTAGTATTGCCTGGAGATGGAGAGGGGCTGGNACATTGTGAGCTGGAATTTGGAAGGGAGCTGTGACCTCTCCTCTTGTTCCTCCACAGCTGAGCCCTCCTTTTAAGCCCCAGGTCACCTCTGAGACTGACACCAGGTATTTCGATGAGGAGTTCACCGCCCAGATGATCACTATCACACCGCCTGATCAAGGTGAGGGCCACCCTGCTCTAAGGTGCCTCAGTGTCAAGCTCCTATTGACACAGGTTGTTGTGAGATGCCATGTGGTTGCTGGGAATTGAACTTGGGTTCTGTCAGAGCAGCCGGTGCTCTTAACCACTACGCCTTCTCTCCAGCCCCAAACCCGAGCTTTTAGAAAACCCNTTTTGGAGGGTGGTAGCAACTAGGCTGGGAGTGAGTGCTCTGAGGGCCAGGGTCGCTGTGCCCGTGTGTAGGGCCTCCTTGTGCCCTCCAGTATGTGGCAGGTGGGTGGGCTGTTCCTGGAGTCTGGGTCTGAATCACTCTTGTGGCCCACAGATGACAGCATGGAGTGTGTAGACAGCGAGCGGAGACCACACTTTCCCCAGTTCTCCTACTCAGCCAGTGGCACAGCCTGAGGCCCGGGGCAACGGCTGGCAGCTATCACTCCTGTGCATTGCCGAGTCCAGAAGCCCCGCATGGATCATCTGTATCTGATGGTTTTGTTTCTCGGATGTGCTGGGGAGGAACCTTGCCAGCCTCCAGGACCAGGGGAGAATGTTTCTACTGTGGGCAGCAGCCTACCTCCCAGCCAGGTCAGGAGGAAAATTATCCTGGGGTTTTTCTTAATTTATTCATCCAATTTGAGGCCAGATGTGGCCTCAGTGCCCAGAACAATTAGATTCATGTAGAAAAATATTAAGGACTTCTGCGACCATGTGCAATGTGGGCTCATGGGTCTGGGTGGGTCCTGTCACTGCTCCCATCGACCTGGCCACTCTGGCCGCCACCTGTCTTTAGGGTCCAGGGCCAAAGTCCAACTGGAGGGCACCAGAAGCACCTCACTGTGGTATGCTAGCTGGCTTTCTCCCTCTGGGGTGGGAGAGGGCAGAGCAGCCTCAGCACTAGGGCTGAATGGGATGGCCAGGACTCACCTAGGTTGACAGAGGAACAAGAATTCAGTTTGTTGCCGTGTATCATGCTGTTCAAAGGCATTTTAGGGGATTTTAATCTCAGCGACAGAAGAGCCCCTGCCTCCCCCGCTCCTGTGTGGCGGCTCTTGGGGGCACTGGGAGTGTCTGCCTCACATGAGCTCTTCTCTTAGCACTTGTCCTTCTAGATGCTTGACTTCTCCAGCTGTCACCCTGGCCTGTCCCCTCCTGGCCAGACACTGTGGCCATTGCTGCACCATGTCGTTTTTTACAACATTCAACTTAAGCATTTTTACTATTATAATAAGAAAATGTCCCTCCAAATTCAATAAAAATTGCTTTTCAAGTTTGTGGTTTGCTTTGCTGGATGGTGTGAAGTGTGGGAGCCCTGTTTGTGGGTTTGGAGGTGAAGGAGTGTGGCTAGGGTCATTTGGGATCTCAAGGTGGGTCCTAGGCACAGGTCCCTGAGGCTNCAGTGATAGCCTTCAGGGGAAGATGTCCTTCCAGCAAGACACTCCTGATGACAAGTGGGATCCTGACTGTTTCTGGAGTCTACTCTCCTCTTGACCCTCCCCAGAAGATGGCATCCAAGATGGCATCTGCTTGGCCAGCCCCAGCTGCTATGTCTGGGCAGAGCAGTAAGCCGGATCCGGATCCCAGGAAGGATAACAACACGCTGGGGATACAGTTCAAAAAGGGCTCAGGAGGCCCTGGTTGAGGTCACATAGTACATCTGTGACTGAACAGAACTGGGGACCATTCTGAGTTTGGATGGAGGTGACAGGAGCCAAGGTGTGTCAGAGTCCAAGCAGCCTCTAAGATACACTGGCTATGCTGTTGGTGCCACCTGGTGGCTACTTGTGGAACTGCAGCAAGAGAAAACATTTAGAGCAAAACATTTAGAGGCTTCTAGGTGCTGGGCTCCCTGCAGGATGGGGGTGGGGGTGGGGACTACACATGTACAAAGCCCAGTGGCTGATGGCTTCACTGGGATGGTGTCTGACTCTTCCAAACATAGGACTTGGTGATTGTCTTGACCTCTGGAAGATGAGAATATGCACTTGTAGAGCAGCCCAAGTTTACTCTAGGTGACCACAGCCATACCAGTGGTGACTTCTAGAGCCTTTCTGGAGGTGTATACAGCACTGCACACTATACTTTGAAGTTACTAAGGATCTATAAAAAAACAGGCACCAGATCCAGGCGGTGGTGCACACCTTTAGTCTAGCACTTAGGCAGTGGAGCTAGGTAGGCAGTGGAGCTAGGTAGATCTCTTGAGTTCAAGCCCAGCTAGGCCTACATGGCAAGACCCTGTCAGAGAGGGAGGGAGGGAAGGGGGGAGAAAGAGAGAGAGAGCAAGCACATGGTAAATTGTGCTCTCTGTGACCCTCAGAGCAAAACATCTAAAGTGGCTGAAATGTAGAACCATAGCTAAAGCCAGGGTTGGGCCAGATGGGNGTGCTACAGGCTGTTCTTGCCACCAGACCCCTCGGGGATGTCTCTAGCACAGAGGAAGGGAAGTTGCAGGCATTTAACAACTTTGTGTGTCCCCATCACAGAGGTGGGCAGAGCTCTTAGTGGGAGTGAATAGTGATGGTCCGCTGAGCCTGTTACTCATGCAGCTGCCCAACAGAATCATTGTAGGCAAGAATCAGGCATCTAGGGGATGCTCTTGGGAAATGTGGTACCCTCACCAAANGCAGACCTGGCCTAGCCTATAANAACCAGAGCATATGAGGGGCTACACCCTGCAGCCATGGAAGGTTCTGGTAAGCTTAAGTGAATTACCTAAAATACTCCCAATTTATAGAAANGTGAATGGTGTTTGCCAGGGTGGGGACCAGTGGGAATGAGTAATTACTTACTGGTTATAGTTTCCATTTACAGAAATGGCCTACTAAGGCCAGGAAAGGAGAAAGGAAAGTTTACTGTTTATCTTANGGGGACTGAGTTGAAAGACCTTTTGGATTTTATTCTGGGACAATGGCTGATTGAGTACTTGTATTGTGACACTCTTGAGTTGTGTTCTGGGATAATGGTTGAGTACTTGTATTGTGACAGTCTTTTGAGTTGTGTTCTGGAATATGGTTAAGTACTCATATGACACTGTTCCTAGGGAGATGTGAGCAAATGTCTGTTCACCTCGGCTAGGGAACCCATGACAGAGCAAAATACAGATACCATCAAAGACCAACCTGGTGAACCAGTGAGTTTTACAGAGGTGGCATACAAGAATATAGGTGAAGGGTTGTTCATAGGAACAGAAGTGACTCAAAAGACAGCTGCATCACCAAAGTGTGGGTGACAGCTCACGAACACACTGCACAAACTACAGGCAGCTGAACAGGCTGGAGAGTGGTCTGAGCCTCCTTGACATAGCTCGGGGATTTTGTCTGTTCCAGGCAGTTACGCTGATCTGAGAATGCTTGGGAGGGACAGGCCTAGTGAATCTGGTCAGTTTCAGGGACTTCCTGAAGCCCTTGAATTTACTTGCTGAGCTTGAGGAGCGTCCCTGCAGGAAGCTGCTGCACANCGGTACTGATGACAATAGTTCTTTGTCAGGCATTGCTTTCACCCCAGGAAGAGGCCAGGCAGTTTACACTAGGGGAGGGGAGGCTTGCCCACAGAGTCTGAAGACCCTGGTGAGGATCCTGCCCATATTNCTTCTTTGTTGGTAATGTGGACTGCTTCTTGTCCTCTCCCTGGCTCTCAAAAACATTAACACTTTGAAGAGTGCTCTGCTCCAGTGTGCAGGTCAGGCTAGCAATCTGGTGTGCAAACTGGCCGCTCTGGCTCTAATCCCCCAAATACCAATCCTTTTCATAGGTTCTTTGAATCTTCTCCCATACCACAGCTGGGTGCTCTGCAGGTAGGAGCTAACATCCTGGGCTCATCTCATTCCCTTCTTTGGGGTTACCATCTGACACTGGGTGCTGTCTAATGTCTTAGTGCTTTGTTCTTTTTAAAAGTTGTGTAGGGGCTGGAGTGCTCTGTTGGTAAAATGCTTGCCATGTAAACATGACCTGAGTTTGATTCCCAGAATATACATTTTAAAAAGCTAGACACGGTGGTGGCATTTGATTGTAATCCTAATGCTGGGGAGACTGAGACAGGCAGCTCCCTGAAGCTTGCTGGCCAGCTAGCCTAGCCTAATCAGTGAGCTCCAGGCCAAATGAGAGGCCCCACCTTAAAAACCAAACCACCCACAAACCAAATAAAAAACAAAACAACACAAAGTAGATTGCTGACTCCATATATGCAAACTACTGCATGCACCCACACTAACATACGCACTCACGTACACTCCCTAAACCATTTTTAAGTCCCTGCTACCTCATGGCTGGATGCTGGGCAGATACAAATCTATGACATATGAGGTGCCATTTCAAGCCAAGTCCCAGCTCTTGGGAATCTACACAGCAGCTGAAGGGTTAACAAATCATATTCTGAATGGTGCAATCAGAAAAGTCCAACGGGGCTGTGCATTAAGGCGCTAGGATGCTTCTGAGCCCAACCTGGGAAGACATACATGAACCATTCCGACACCCAGAGAAANAGCATCCAGCTATGGAAGTGAGGGGAGCTAAGGGGGGAAGCATGCTTAGCATGCTGGGGGGTGGACTGAACCCTAGGGGGCCAGGAGCAGCAGAGGTAAAGTCTCTGGTGTTTTACTTTTAGGGCCAGCCAGCTGCTTATGAGGACAGCCTGAATGTGGGGGCTGTGCCGTGATCCTAGCTGGTGAGGGAGATGGGCCAGCTATAGGAGGGGCTCGTGCAAAGCATGGCCCAGCAGGCTGGAGGACAGAATGGAGAGCCCACAGGCCTGCTAGAAAGCTAGGCCAGGGTGAAGCAGCATCAGAAGCCATGGGAGTGAGGATGTGGTGTGGGGACAGGGTTTGCTTTGGTTCCTGTGGGTGCCTGGCAAGCCCCTAGCAGCCAGCCCCTTTCTGACACTTGCAGACAAGTGTTACAGCTTCAGCACTTAAGACAGCCTGAGAGTGTTTAAGATCCAGGTATAACGGTGCACACCTTTGATCCCAGCACTCAGAAGGCAGAAGAAGATGGATCTCTGTTGAGTTTGAGGCCAGCCTGGTCTACATAGTTCAAGGACAGCCAGAGCTATAGCGAGCCCTTGCCACAAATACATACATACTCCAGGGAGTATCCTAAATCCCATTCTCAGAGCTTCACTGGCTGGCCTGTCTGGATGCCCTTCCTCCCCAGCACTGCTACAGCAGCTTAACTGCAACCCCTGGCCCAGATGGGTTCCCCTCCAAGTCACTGTCTGCAGACAAGCAGCTTTCAGCACTACTTAACCCTCAAAACTAGCCAGGGTCCCATTATCCATAGCAGCGAGGGCTCTCCCCAGCCAGTGTACGGCCTTTCCCCCACCTGCAGCCTCCAACCCTCCTGCTTACAAAGGGGCTGTGGGCCAAGTGTCCAGTCATACCAAGAAGCTTGAACCAACCTCATCTAGGGCAACACCTCACTGATGTGTATGGAGACCAACAGCCATAGCTGTTCTTACAGGGCTGGACAAGGAGAGCTTTGCACTGTCTCCCCATCCACCAGCCAAGCACTTCTAAGTAGCAGACCTAGGTGGCTGCAGTGACAGGCCTACCACTACCTTCCAGGCCATCTTACCTCCTTCCAAAGCCCTGCATAAGCTACATCTCTCTCTGGCCAGGCGGTGGTGGTGCACGCCTTTGATCCCAGCACTTGGAAGGCAGAGGCAGGTGGATCTCTGTGAGTTTGAGGTCAACTTGGTCTACAGAGCGAGTTCCAGGACAGCCAGGGCCAGCTACACAGAGAAACCCTGTCTCAAAAAACCAAACCAAAACAAAAAACATCTCTGAAGATGTGGTGAGGACTGTCATACCCCTAGCATCAACAGGACACTCCACTGGGCCAAACCTGGAGGGCAAGGGCTCATCAATCACCTGGGGCCCAGCTATGTAGGTGCTGAAAAAGGCTGGCTATTCAGTGTGAGAGGTGGCCGACCACACAGACTCCTGAGACCCAGCTGCCTCCCTCTCTTGCAGCTGAGTGAGGACAGGAAAGCATTCTCTGGGCCTGGCTTGCTTCCAGGTGGGGGACAATGAGCAGGGGTCTCACCATGCCAAGGTGACTGAGGTGCATAACTGCTGGGAAAGCTTGCCCTTGAAGCCGTCACTGCTGCCGTCAGCATGGTTAACAGATGAAAGGGAGTCCTTGTGCAAATATAAAGAGGTTTATTCGCTTGTTACTGGGGTACAAAACATAACGTATAAAAAAGCCACCTCCTCTCTCTTCAGTGTGAGCATTTTGTGCCATCCATGGCCACCACGTCAGGCTTCAAACATAGCGCAGTTGGTGCAAAGCGTCTTCTCTCCATCATCATCATAGCTACAGTTGTCAGAGAGAGAGAAAAGCCACCTAAGAGGCTGGTTGTATCCTCTACTTACTAAAGCCCTTAATCTCAGGACACCTCAGCGTGTGGACTTGTTGGAAGAGAGACTCCGGTGACAGTAACCTTTCAGGGACAGTTTAGGGACGCCATTTCTCTGGGAGGAGGTCTAGCATGCAAACATCCTGTGGACCTAACATCTGGGCTCCAGTCCTTGCTAGTTTACCAGATTAAGTGAGCAGATGTCATGAGACACACACAGATGTGACATGAAGACACAGCAACAAGACGGCCACTGACAGGAACACTAAGGGCTTACAGCATCATGAGAAGCTGGGAGGCAGCCTGGCAAATTCTCCCTCCCAGCCTCAGCATGACCAGCCCTCCAGGCACCTAAGACTTTTCCCCAGAGCACCCTTGAACGGCACTCCTGATCTCTCCAAACCACTGAAGTGCCGTGGGATGTCTTTCTGAATATGTGGTGTTCTTCATTGGTTGATAAATAAAGCCGTTTTGCCTATGGCAAGGCAGTTTAGAGGCAGGTGGAAATCCAAGCAGATAAGACAGGAAGAGAAAGGAGAGGCAGAGTCGCCATCCCACCAGAGAGCAGTATGTAATGGCACACAGGTAAAGCCATGGAACACATGGCGACATACAGATTTATAGAAATGGGTCAATTTAAGATATAAGAGCTAGCTAATAAGAGGCCTGCCATAGACCATACAGTTATAAATAATATAAGCCTCTGTATGTTTATTTGGGTCTGAGCAGCTGCAGGACCGGGCGGGACACAGGAAAACTTCCAACTACACTGAAGAGCACCCTGGTGGCAAGGATTTGCCATGTGATGTGTGGTTTTCCATCTGACCCATCAGTTTTAGAAATGTTGGGCCTGAGCTTGTCTGGATCCACTCTGCTGATTCCATACACATTTGGTGGACTGTGTCCTTACAGGGTGGGACAAGGGGGTGGGGCTCTGCAGTGTCCACCCACTGACCAAGCACTTACAAATAAATAGCTGACCCAGCTGGCTGCAGTGAATGGATGAGCAGTACCCCTTTCCATACTGCCAAAGAGACCACTGCTAACCAGGAAACACACAATGGCAGGCCTGACCTGCATATGTATCTGGTGGCATGTGTGAGGCAATCCTCAAATGACAAGCANACTGGATAGCAATTGAAGCTAGGAAACAGTGTAGACTACTGGAGTTCTAATAAGGACTCAGAAGACCAGATCCCAGGCAGCTGCTTTAAGTAGGCAAACAGACACTTGGGAAACACGGATTTCTTTCAAAAGGATCACTGAGTCTTGAGAAGAGCTGGGCAAAGCATTTACCACCAAGTCCTGTCCTGTAACATGATGGCAAATGGTGCCTACAGAGTACCCACCCTGGGAGAGGAGCCATGACTTCTGCAGCCCCACAGATCAAAGCACTCACTCTGCAAGGCCACACAGCAGACAGGCCAAGGCACCACAGGCCCAGCAGGTGTAAACACATCGTCCACACAGGGCCCGGTCGCACTGGCTGCAGACTGCCTTTCCATCCACAGATCTCACACAGGATGAACAAGCAGTGGGTGCTGTCCCAGGCAGGCCTGTGAGGAAAAAACATCCAGGCTGTCAGAACTGGAAATATACTGAAAGAACAAGAGGGCAGTCGCACCTACCTTCCCCAGCAACTGAGTCCTTCTGAGGACCTAGCAGCCACCTGGAGCACTAAAGATTCACAGTGAGGAGGACTCCAGGACAGATGACCTGCCTATTCCTAGTATGGAAGGGCTCACTCTTCCCTGGAGTACTCTATCAGAACTCTGTGTCTTTGTCTAGGTCTCAAGGTGTGGGTCACTGTTTCACTGGTCAGCCAAGAGGTTTCTGGGCTGCCTCTGGGACCAACCAGATTCAGGGCTGAAGCAGAGGCCTGTTTTCACCAGTCACATGAGAAGCATCTCTCAACAGGCAAAGGACCAGCATGTTCCTACTACGATGGGATACCAGGAGAGCCCTGTTCCCCTTCTGATTTAACGGTTAGAAGTCGTTGACTTCCACTCCNGGATGTCTGTGAGGGGCAGACTTCCCAACAACAGGAAGCTCCCGAACCTTCTGCCCTTGCTCAGCTTTCCAGGCTCAGAGTCAGCGGTCCTCAGCCTTCCCGACGCTGCGACCCTTTAATACAGCTCCTCATGTTGTGGTGACCCCAACCATAAAATTATTTTTGTTACTACTTCATAACTGTAATTTTGCTACTGTTATGAATGCTAATATAGTTTTGGATAAAGACTTGCTAAAGGGCTGTGACCCCCAGGTTGAGAACCACTGCTCTAAGTGGCTCCTGCCTGCCCAGGCAGTCAAAGCCCTGGAACAGAGCATTTGCCAAGCTCTTTCCGAGGTGCAATAGGCAGCAAGTACCACTGGCAGCCACTCACCAGCTTCCGAGGCCTGAGTTTGGCACCGTGTCAGTCGGCCATCAGGTCCAATCAACATCTGTCCCCTTGCAGCTTGAGGGGCCCCCACCAGGCCAGGCTTCAGTGACTCCGGCAAGTGGGTGATGGAACAGCCTTCGCCCCATATGTTATCTCTATAGGCCTGGGCCCCTTGGAAAAGGAGCTGCTTGGTTCTTTCTGGGGAAGAAGATCCTTCCTAAAGACAACACTGTCAACTGCAAAGCCCTTGCACAGCCACCCTATGACCCTACAAGGCCCAGAGTCCCTCTTTGTGCCTGTTCCCTAAGTCGTGACATTGCCAGGGCCTCCTTGCCTCCAAGCTAAAATGCTCCCCCTTTCCTTTCTCAGGCTGTTACCTGCAGCCTGCAGCCCCTGCAGCCCCGCCCCCACGACCATGCTCTGCTCAACACTGGCACTCCTTCCATTAGCCTATTTCAGCAGCCACGGCTAATCTTTCTTCATCAGGTTTGTGTCTTTCTTTTCATCGTCCCAGCACTCCTCCTGTAAGCTTGTCTTATCATGCCAGAGAAAGCTCTGGCCCTGAAGCGTTCATTCCCAAAAGCAAGTGCCCCAAAGAGGCAGGACATAGACACAGGTTCAAAACAGCACCTACAATCATTGTCAGGCCAGTGAACAACTGTACTTACTACAGGGGACAAAGACAGCAAACTCCTGACAAAGGTCTCCCAGACCCTTGCAGGCCCTCCTACCCACCATCCCAGGGTAAGAGGATGATGCTCACACTTGTAACAGTGGCTTTCCATTAGCTACAGGCCCAGGGAACCTCCAAGTGAAACACTGTGTGCTAGTTCCAGGAATGCTCTCTCCCACATACAGCCAGGGGGAGACCTGCCAGACCCAGGGGCCTCTGTGAAAATTGGCAGCAGCAACAGCAAGCAAAAATGCAGAGAGTGGCTGTTATCAGCCTAGGTACACTCAGTGCCACCTCCTACTTTAAGACAGGAACGGGAGGTGCAGGCACATCTCAGCATTCAGGAGGCTGAGGCAGGATTGTTAAACTTCAAGGTCAGCCTAAGATACATTGTGAAACCCTGTTTGAAAAAAGAGAAATGTTAGGAGTCCCATGTTAAGAGTAATCTTTGTCCTCAAGGACTCCCGGCCCACCAAAGAGTCCAGAGTGTGGGCTGAGGCTTGGTATTCATCCTTCAGGCCTCAAATTGTTTGTCCTGTACAACCTCCCAGAATCCAGCACCCCTCCCTGACCTGACTGGCCCTGTCAAGTGCTGCGGGATGTAAGTCCTTAAAAAGGTAGAGCCAGCCAGTTAGGTTCCAATTATACTTAGGTCTTCCTTTTAAGTGCATGCTTATAGGAAAAAAAATTAAATTTATTTGACTTATTTATTGGGAGTGTGGTGGTCAGAAGACAACTTTGAGAAGTCGAGTTTCTCCTACTGTGTGTTCTTGGGATCTGACTCAGGGTCAGGTTGCATAGAATGCATTTTAACAGGCTGAGCCATCTTTCGGGCCCTNTTTGCATTTTGTTATTGCTGTTTTAAGACATCTTACCGTGTAGCCCACGATGGCCT
>LZPO01089558.1:150300-172631 GCA_001675575.1 Neotoma lepida
ACCATAAAATTATTTTGTTGCTACTTCATAACTGTAATTTGCTACTGTTATGAACCATAATGTAAATATCGGATATGCAGGATATCTGACATGTAACCCCAAAGGGGTTGCGACCCACAGGTTGAGAACAACTGCTGTAGACAAACCGTGGTCAGGCTTTCAAAGGCCAGTAGACTTATGGCCTGCAGTACCAAATTCCACCTGCAGACAGCACTGTGGTCTCCCTAATTGTGCAATGGGGCTCAGCACTTGTGTTTGGCCTCTAGTCTTGACCCTTAGTGAGCTCACTTCAGCCTAGAGACCCTGAAGCTCAGCTCCAGATCACCTCCCTGCCCTGTCTCTCAGAAGACACACAGGCCAAGCACATGTCACTTTGTTTACCTGGCTGACNGAGCGAAGGCAGTTTGAGATCCCACACACCTTTCCCTCAGTGAAGATTCACCTCCCTTTGTGACCACCGTTAGCACAATGTGCTGGACAGAGTCATGTCTACCAGCTCCTCTGCTGAGGCAGGAGGCAAAGGCAGGCTGAGGCAGGATGCTGGGATCCCGTGTAAGGGGCTTTCCCTCCAAGGACTTCATTTTCCACATGTTTTAAGAATAGGCCCCAGACCTGCATGCCTAAGCTTCCTGTTCCTTGCTTGCCCTCTGTGAGGCTTATTACNATGTAGATGACATCAGATGACAGAGATGGGCCAACTAGAGGCCAGCTTCANNGCANGGGCCNCAGACACCCAACTATTAGGAAGGTACACTGTGCAGTCTGTTCCGAAATCTCCGAAACTCAGTTCTGCTNAAGCTGTTTGCCATGTAAAGGGTAAGAAGNGTCTGGGAGGCTCCTCAGTTTAATGTGACTTGCAGGGAGCTCCTGATCTTTGAGTGGCTCCAGGCACATGAGGGTTCCTCCTTGGGAAATCTGAAGTGCTTGGCAGTCTGGCCTTCCAGGCTCTGTGAGCAGGTGATAGTGACACCGGATTGCCCANGAACAGGAGAAAATGACATGTAGCAAAACAGATATGGTGCTAGAAGGTGAATTGCAAGGGGAAGGGCCCAGAGNGGCTGCTGGGAAGAAAGGAGGANTTGTGGGTAGGGCATGAAGGAAGTGGGAACTGAGGAAGATACCTGCAACTCTGGCTTTGATCTTGCCATCAGTTGGGCGCAGAAGATGCCTGTGTCCTGCCCCTGAGCTTGTGGGGTCAGACCGCCAGAATGGCGACAGGCCCACGAGGAACCTTGGCAAGCCTTAGGGTTTGGAGACTCCAGCCATGTTCCGCTTTGCCACAGCAGGTGCAGAATTGCCACCACCCCCTTTCAGTTCCCAAAATATGTGAACACCCACAATGCTGTTTTCTGCCTGAGGCAGTCAAGGTGGTCTTCAAGAAGAGATGGGGAAACTGAGGTCCCAAGAGAAGACAAGCTTGCAACAGTGATGATGCTTTCCTTGGGCTGGCAGGCCTCCAGGGACAGCAAGGTGGCCAACCTGCCTTCCACTGTGGCTAGGTCCAGGGAACCCAGACACTCTAGGCAGGATGCTCTGTCTCATCCTCTCTTTGAGTGCCCAAGGCCGTGTCAGCTGGCTTGAGAACACAGAGAGCAAACACCCGCCTGTCTGTGTTGGCNTAAACACNGGTGCCTAGGAACAGGCATGAGCATCATGGGCCAACAGATATCAGATGACCTCACCGCCAGCACCCACTGCAACACCCAGGCACAGGCCATTGCTAAGGCACACACCATCCCAGGACACCAGACTTCCAGCAACCTGTGGAGCCCAGGGTGACAGTCTCCCTCTTCCCATTGAGGTCTCAGACTGACTGGCTGCACAGGGACAGTTGGTAGAGGTGGAGACAAGTCCTCCCATGCCTTCTTTGGCTTTGCTAACCTGATCCAGACATTCAATAAATCAGGACATGATGGGAGTCACCAACCCGTGAAAAGGTGGGGGACATTCAGACCTGCCTGGTACAGCTGATTACACCTGGCTCCCATGTGGGAGGTGGGGTGAGGAGAAGGGAGGTCAGCTCTATTTCTGAGGCTCAGCAGCCCCCTTACATGGGCAGGCTCTTGAGGACCCTGTGGAGAGCTGAACAAGTGAGGAAACACCTCCCGTGCCACTGTCAGCTCCAGCTCTGGGGGATGGAGAGGTGTGCCAGCCTCAGACTGCGCTAGGGCATCTTAGAGCTCAGGGTCTCACTGACCCCTCAATACGGGGAAGAGTCCAGCAGTGCCCAAGTGGGCACTAGCCAATGTATGCCAGGAATAGCCCAAGGACCTGCTGTGGCCCTGCCCTGTTGTGGGAGCCTTCTGCTTAGAATGACCATGGGTGCTGAACACTAAGGAGGACCTGAGATGTCAGAGCCAAGCTCTTGTTCAGACCCCCTTCCTGGAGGTCCACTGGAAGATGACCAGCTGCCCATGTTTGCAGATGAATGCCAATCACCAGGGTACAGCCTTCAGGGTCCATCAGCAAGGACAGCTCCTCTCCACCTACCATGTAAATAGTGTGGAACAGTGCCCTTGACAGCATGGTCACCCAAGGTACATCATGACACCTTTCATCACTGGCCAGGTAAGGGGAATGGCTGCATGGACATCTCAAAGTACATATCTCAAGATATCTGTATTACAGGGCTCGGACCAGGCTGCAAGCCCAGGGTCAGCAGCATCAAGGAGCCTGGTGAGCACAGTAGCACCTCTCAGGGTTTTCTCCATAGNATAATTCTGAGGCACNTGTTGTACATTGAAATCCCCCCTAGCACTCTTTGACAGCCTGGCTGGTCACCCAGAACCCCCAGGCCCTGGTATCCAAGAATTTAAGATAAGAGACCTTTGTCTTGGGCAAATAGAGAGGGACCAGGACCAAATTCTGTTCCAGATCAGTTCGGACCTCTGCTTTGTCCTGTAGTTGTGACCCAATATCTTCAGTGTGAAGCTGGAAAGGGTTCTGGGTGCAGGCCCTGTAGGGACACCCTCTGAGTGGACTGCATATGCAGTAGCTGTGGACATACACTGCAGAAACCAACACCCATTTCCTCTACCTACCCATGCCTACCATGTAGCTGGAGAGCCTACCTGTCCCCACAGCCCTGAGCTCCAACCCCAATGTCCAGAATGCTCATCCTATAGCCATCTATCTTGTGGCTGTCTGGACACAGCTCCTGACTATCCAGGACCCTGTCAGTGCACAGACCTAAGCTAAGCAGAGGACCTCAAAGTTGGATACAACCGACTGTGTCCTAGCATCTTCTTCTAGGACAGACTCAGGACCCTGCTGGGCAGAGACCTGAAACAGACCTCCCAGCTGGACTCCTNTATTCAGGAGACCTGTGTGTGGATGCAGAGAACCTACAGCACATCTCTGAGGCCTTCCTTAGCCTCTCCCTACCTTTGTCCCCTAGGTGCCAGAGCCTTCCTTCCCTTTGAGGTCCCTGGACAGGGAGCTGTGGTCTTTGCCTTCCACCAGGGGGTGCTCTGGGCTCCTGCCTTCCCAGGCTTCTCATCCCCTATTCTGGCCTGATATCGGCAGGCCCCGTGTAGGGTACAATGAGATGGCTGAGATAGCTAGGAGACCCCTGTTCTCCTCACGGACAGTAGGGGAGGGCTCTGTGTGAGTAACATGTGCTACTGTGCTGTGCACCCATGAGACAGGCTAAGGAACAGGCATTTAGCTCCCAGGGCCTCTGCAGCACTGGGTTCCGATTTACCTTAGCTCATCCCCAACTCTTCCAGCATCTGCAAGGTTTCTCCACACCACAAGCTGCACCAGTGCCCATCTCCCCTCTGTCCACTCTGGCTGTCCTTCGGGCCTTGTATGGACCAGGTGCTAAGTGCCTGCAGGACTGAGCCTAGTTACTAACATGTCACAAGCTCCACAGTCTAGTCATTGTCCTGTTCCTGTCCATGCCCGACAGAGCTCCTGTCCTGGTACCTGCCCTGTGCCAGAGGAGATGGCTCTGTAGATTTCTAACCTGCTAATGCCCCTCCCCTCATGACTCACCTTCTAAGGGCCATGGGGGGGGCATGTCAAGGCCTTGACTTCCTTTCCAGATCTGCTCACAGACCTACAGTTCACTTACTTCTTTCCTTATAGGGAGGAATAGATTTGGGAAGGAGTGTGAAGGTCCTGCCCAGGGTGGGGCTGTGTGACCCTGAAAGTCCTCTCCTGGAGATACTGTTTGGCCATCAAAGCCACCAGCAAGTACAGCCATAGAGAGATCTGCTTCTGGAATCAACACCAGGCATTCCCAGCAGAAGGCAGCGGCTCCTCTTGCCTGCCAGAGGTCCCTGGAGCACCCTAGGACCCAAGGCCATGCATTTCCCTTGGAGAAAGTGCCAGGGCACCTGCAGACTGCAAGGCAGGTGGTCCTGGCACAGAACTTCGGTTCTAAGAGTGCAACTCTGGGATTCATGGCCTGTGGTCACAGCCATGGCTATTTACCACTGCTTGAGTCCAGTCCTTCCACAAGGGTGACCTCAGCTGGACAGAAGTCTCAGACATGGGAATGGTATGTGGGTTCATGCTGGAAACCAAGCAAGTCCCCAAAGCAGTCTAGTACTGAGCATGACCAGATGACAGTGCCCTAGCACCCTGAGGGTTCTGACCCTCCAACTACATGGAAGGAGAGTTTAAATACCACCAGGCCTGCACGGCAGCCTGGCAGTGCCAGGCAGGGCGCCACAAGTATCAGAGAAAGAGTACTATGGGGATGGAGGAAAGAGCCTAGACCAGCAGTGGGATGCATCAGGAGATGGTGGCCAAGATGCCCACGAGGTAACAGGTACATTGAACTCATCGAGGGAGCAGCTGGACACAGCTGGACTGTCAGGCAGTAGAGGACACAGAAAGGGGAAGCCCGGGCAGAGGTGCCTGGGACTCCATGGAAGAGGAAGAGAAGAACAAATCCCCCAGCACAAGAGGCAACTGATGGCCTTGAGCTGCAATATACCCTTGAGCAAGAGGTCAGAAGCACTTGCCTGGAAGGGAATGAGAGCTGAAAGAGCAGGAGGGGAGCCAGAGAGGAGGACAATGCAGCNCCCAGCAGCCTCAGAGATTCAGGGTGGATGAAGGATGCTCACAGTGTCAAGAGCAGGGCTGGGGCATGAACCATGTCAGAGCAGGGACCTAGAGGCAAAGAAAAGAAGCAGGCAGGACCCAAGGCCAGAGGTGCTAGCTGGAGGGTGCTCCTGGGGGCTCAACATTGCATTCTGCTCCATAGACCCCAATTAATCAAGATGGCATAGCAAGAAATAAGGTCAGCTGTCAGGGCTGGGCAGAGTCAGAGCCCAGCGTAGGTGAAGTGAAGACCTGCAACAAGTGTCTGTGGCCACAGAAAGGTGTGGAAGCCAGATTTAGAAGATGGCTCTGTTGGCATGGAGGGTTAACAGATTGCAGAGGCAAGGCTTGTGCCTGCCAGAGACCAGGGTATCCCTGGGGTCACAACTGCCACTTAGAATAGTGAGGACCCAGGTGCTAGGCCAGGTCATTCTCCAGGAGCCCAAGGAACCAGTAGCCTAGCTGGCTGTAACCTTTTTAAGTAGCCAACTTGCTATGGGGGGAACTTGACTTGCAATCTTGTCCTAGCCAGTGGGTCCAAGGCTTCATGCTGGACCCTGGAACCTTGACTTGGTTCATGCACCCATCAGAAGTCAGAGGCAATTTGCCTAGACCCCCATCCTGCAGGCCTCTGATCATATAGGACTGGCCATGGGGACATAAGACCAGGGAAGATGTGGGAGGCCAGTGGCAGGCAAAGAGGCCCCTACAAGTGCAGGAAGACAGGGTCACTAGGTGCTTGCAATGACCAGGGCTGGACACCCATGGAAAAGGGACTTGAGGTGACTTCCAGAGGGGGCTAGATGGTGCCCTGATGGAATTCTGGCTTAGTTGCCTTCTCCATGCAGTCAGGGGAAGGAAGACAGGCCTGTGCTATCATGGTGGCTTGTGGTAAAGGCTATAAGGGACCCAAAGGGACAGTTAGTTTCACCCCACAACTCTGAGCCTCCGTTTCCCCACCTGTAAAGGAACTCTATCAGAGGCTCCTGACATGCTAGTTCATTAGAGTCTGGAAGGGAGACATGTCTCAGTTCCCTTGTTCTCCAGGGGAACACATGTTTGCATCTGCTGGGGAGGTCAGGTGGTAGGGAGAGAAAGCCCATCTGAGTGGATGATGTAGTCCAGCTGGCTCTCATCTCTGCAGGTCCTGTCAGGTAATGGGGATCTGGGCCTGACATGCTGGCTTGGGCATAGAGCAGGGAGGGACCATCCCCACCAGAACTGTGTCCACAGCTGGAGGTGGAGCCTGGGGCCATCAAGGCACACCACAGGGCTTCTCTGACAGTGCTGACCAGAACCAGCAAGTTGTATGGAGAGGCCATAGGCACCACAGGAGCAAATGGCCCCAGGGAAGGATGGGGCCTGTGGTGCTGGGACACTTTGGAGAGAGGGACTACAGAGCACTGGGAGTATACCTATACACAGCTGGATAAAGCATGCAAGGTGTAGGGAGTGGGGCGGTCCAAGCTCTGTCCTTAGGACCTAGAGACTTCAGGAGAGGGCCTGACTAGGCCGAGAGAGTGGGCTATCTCCCCATTTTTGGGAAAACTTCCCAGAAATCCTCATCTCCAGCTGGGCAGGTGTGGCCCAGATAGCCAAACTCTGCCTCCTGAGCCCACAAGCCTGAACCCCTGCTCTGAGTTCCTCAGGAACTCAGCAAGAAAGCCATAGAACCAGGTAGAAGGAACTCCAGCAGGTGTCCCACCTCCATTTAGGTCAGGAGTCATAAGTGTGGCTCCAAATACAGTCATGGCAGGATATGTCCTCTCAAACTGAACCTCTGTNCTAGGGCTGACAGCCCAGAGGCAGTGTGGTTGTCAGGGGCAGCATGGCACCACCAGGGACCTAAGGAGACCAGGCTACTAGCCAAAGGAGAGTACCCACCCACTGTCCAGAGTCAGTCAGAACAAACGTGGGTGCTCAGAGCAGTTTGCCACTGGCCAAGAGCACAAAGCCTGTCTCTGAGCACTACCAGCCACTAGGTCACCCTGCCCGGAAATCTGTGGCTCCTCCTTTTCCCCCGTGTCAGCCAGAACCCCTTTGAACTTTGCTTCAGGAGCCTGCCCCTGCCCTTCCACTGGGTGATAGCCTTATCCTGGCTGACTCACCAGGGCCACCCCCTGCCCAGAAAGCAGCTCACAGCCATTGCTGTGTCTTAGGGGACCTTGACTCACCCCAGTGGGGCTCTCCCCACCAGAGGGCCCACCGTCACTGCCCTGGAACGCCCTACCCCTGAGGATCCCATGTCCACTACTCAGCAACTTGTATTTTTAGCTCAGGCCCCTGCCATTGCCCTGGGGAGGGGTTGGGTGGGTGGGAGCACAAGAGCTTTGTGTGAGAGGGTGTGTGTGTGGGAAGGAAGAGTCTAGGCAGTGGGGAAGAGGAAGGTGCTCCTGGAAGGGAGGAATCCAAAAGACAGTGACCCACTCAGGGCACAGGAGGACAGGGTTCGTCTGGATCCCAGGGAAGGGGAGAGGCTCGCTGGGCGGGTTGGGGAGGGACTCGGCGCCTGGCCCGCACCTGGCAGCGGCTGACGATGTCGGCGTCCGTGGCCAGCAGGTCCACCACCTTGCCTTTGCCCTCGTCCCCCCACTGCGCGCCCAGCACCACGGTCACGCGGGAGCCGGTCGCCGCCGCCTCCTGCTGTAGCCGCCCCCGCTTGACTCCGCCCGCGCCGGGGGGCCGGTCGTTGGAGGCTCGGGTCCCCGACATCCTGTCTTAGCCGGTCCGCCGCGCTGGGCCACAGGAGAGCCCGCCGCCGCCAGAGCTCTCGCACCATTAAATGCGGCCGCCTAGAGCTGGGGGCGGGCCGGGGGCGGGTCCTGCGCGTGCGGTGACGCGCCTCGGTGACCTGCGGCCACAGCTCCCCGCCCCTGCCGCTGTCGTAGCAGGTGGCGCGCACTTAGGGCGCAGACGCCCCGACACAGTTCGGGCAAGCAAATGACCAAGAGCATCCAGGGACGCGAGGTGGGTCAGTGCTGTGTGACCTGGACACTACCTCTGCCCCCTGGCTTGCCAGGACTAGGGTTTGGGATTTCAGGAACTGCGAAGGTGGCTGTCTTTTACCCAGCAAGAGACTGTTAGCAACGGCAGAACTACAAATGCGTCCTTGCCGCTAACCGGGAGGATCTACCGGCTGGATCTCCTTGCTCTCCCGTGGTAAATCTCGAGTCCAGGACTGGGCGCTGGTCTCCCGAGGGCCCCCCAGAAAGTCACCTTAGCTGAGGACAGCCTCTCTCCACCGGGCCACATAGTCACCCCTCCGGGGCCCAAGACATGCTGTGGAGGTGGCATGCAGCTCTGAGGTGGCTGTAGCTAGCCACTGGACTCCAGTACCAAGTATAAGATGAAGCACCCCCAAACCACCCCAGTCAGAGCAACTTGAGAGACACAGGAGCAGAACAGGGTTCAGGTTTTCAAGAGACCCACACCAGACTTCAGTGGCAATGGCCTCCGCCACTCCTGGGCACCCACCTGGGGGCACTGCTTTGCCCTGCTCTTGCTCACTCCTGGGTGGTAAATGAAGCAAGTCAGTCCAGGCTGGAAACGGACAAAGAAAGGCCCTGCCGGCTGGAAGGACTGCCACACCCCCTGGGGGGGTCAGTCATATGTGCTTCCAGAGTGTGCTGACTGACTCCTGGACAGGTTCATAGGATGGTCAGGCTCCCCGTGGTCCTGGGGCCAGTTTCCAGGCCTGTCACAAGACCAGAGAGACTTGACACACCCTCTGGGGGCCTGACCCCCACCCTCCAGCTTGGGGGAGAGAGGCTGTTCTCTCAGCCTCAGCCACACTGCTGCTACCTCCCTCCTACCTCCCTGGCTGTGCAGGTCACTGTAATCTGTGTCCCTCTGTTTCACACAGGGACAGAGACGCTTGCCCTCCTTCAGTTGCTGGGGGTGAAGCAGTCAGCAGGGACTTGAGTCTGGACACTACCTCCAGAAGAGAGCTACAGCCTTTTTGTGCNGACTACCTATCCTTGCCCACCTCACTCAGTGCCACAGTGGCAAGGGGACAAACTAATAGAAGTGGGATGGATATAGAGTTAGTGGTTCAGGCCAAGACCTCCTGAGAAGCAGCTGGGGTAGGCAGGAATACCCAAGAAGGACTGAAGCATGTCAAGTGGAGCAGGCAGAGACAGCTGGTGCAGGAATGGAGTGGGGGGTGCACAGGAGAGGACGGGGGTCATAGGAGGTGTGGTGTGGGGCACAGCAGGTCCTGAGGAGGGAGGAGAAAGGCTAGCAGAACGATGCAAGGGTTAATGGGTTTTGTCTCCAGGTGAGAGAGATTATGGATTAAGAATGCCCGTGTGCAAGCAGGGCTGTGGTGGCGCATGCCTGAAATCCCAGCACTCAGGAGGCAGAGGCAGGAGGATTCTCTGAGTTTGAGGTCAGCCTGGTCTACAGAGCAAGTTCTAGGACAGTCAGGACTACATAGAGAAAGTCTGTCTTAGAGAGAGAGAGAGAGAGAGAGAGAGAGAGAGAGAGAGAGAGAGGACAGAGACAGAGACAGCCCATGTTGAATGTCACTTCAGTCCGTGTCTTGCCCTTGCCCTCTGGGAGATTGCTGCAAGCATGAAAGGGTCCTGGCTCCCTTTCCTGGGGTTCTGGGTGAGAGGCATGGGTTGGGGCTCAGAAGGATCTGCTCTGGGGGCTTAGATGGGTCCTGGAGCACTGACTCTCCTAAGCCTGGAACTATAAATAGTCAAGGGCCCAGACAGGGGGAAGGCTTTCCTAAAAATAGCTTCACTCAAGCTCAACAGCTGGGGCCCTGACAGTCACAAGGCTCAGCCGGAATTAGCACCCCCACCCCCTCATCGAGCCCGTTCCAGGGTGGTGGGCAGCGCAGCAAGTAGTCACTAAGTTTGGGGGGTTCTGGCTTTGCAGCTCTGTGACCTCAGACAAGTGGCTTCAACAATGTTTTGCATGGCCTTAGGGGGAGGGTGTGTAGGCATAGCACCACCTATGGTTCCCTCTGGGTTAGCATGAGACCATGCCACACAGACACCTACAGACACCTACAGTCAATGCACCTGAACGGGCACCCATGAGCCTGCAGGTGCCAGGTCCTTCATAGCTGCCACAGGGCTGGCTTCTTCCACATCTGTTAGCCACTAGGCTGACTTCCAGCAAGCTGTGGGGAAGGAGGGCTGGGGGAGCAGCTGTCTCCAGGCCGGTGAAATGCTGGCCTCACTTGAGGCTTCAGCATGTTTGACTTAAAGGCACTTGTCACCAAACCCGGCAACCTGAGTACCACCCCCTGGATCCATATGGTAGGAAAGAACAATTCTCCAAGGTTGTCCTCTGATCTCCACATGTATGCTATGGCAGACAACCCACGCCCCCATAATTAATAAAGATTAAAAATATCCCTGGTGGAATAAGGCAGCAGCTTTGGCAAAGTCTTTCAAAAGTTAAACATAAACTCAGCCTGCAGCCCAGGTATGTGTGTGCAGCAGAGATGAACACAGTCCACTCCAGGCCCAGCATGCACATGCTGCACCATTTGCATATCCTCATATGGAATGACCCCCAGGCAGAGGCAGTTGAATGGAAAAAAGAAACACAATCCAGCCACATCACAGAATGTGACTCAACCATGAGATGTGAAACACTGCTCCCACAAACCTCGAGAACAATTGGAAGCAGCCAGNCACAGAAGGAAATGTGTTCAATGCTTCCATTTATGTGACATGCTTAGAATGAGCCAATCCAGAGAAAGCCAGATGGTAGGGGCAGGGCCAGAATAGTGGATGCTCATGGGTATGAAGGAATTCTGGGGTAATGGAAAACTTTGATCATAGATTTTTTGTTTTTGAGACAGGGTTTCTCTGTGTATCCCTGACTGTCCTGGAACTCACTCTGTAGACCAGGCTGGCCTCAAACTCATAGTAATCGGCCTGCCTCTGACCTCCCCCATGCCAAGTGCTAGGCTTAAAGTTGTGTGCCACCACACCTGGCTTGATCATGGATTTTTTTAATATTTTATGAGTGTTTTGCATGCATGTATGTCTGTGTACCATGTGCATGCCTGTTGCGCACAGAAGCCAGAAGAGAACATCAGATCCCTAAGATTGGAATTATAGATGGCCATTAGCTGCCATGAGGGTGCTGGAAAAAACCACCTGGGTCCTCTGTAAGAGCAACCAGTGTGCCTAACTGCTGAGCCATCTTTTCAGCCCCTTTGATCACAGTTGCTGACCATCACACAGCCTTTAGATTGGCAAAAAAGGTTTGCAGCGTGTGGGGTGAGATTTGCAGTATGCAAATTAGCCACCACACCATGGTAGCTGTGAGCTGCTTACCACTTGCCTTGTCTGGTCTTAGTTCCCACCACCACCTCCCCAGGGCTCAAGAACCCTCAGCAGGTGCCTGGTGAGTGGCTGAGTCTATTTAAATGAAGCTGACTATCCCAAGTCCAGGAACGGCTGAACTGTGTGACCTTCCTGTGAGTCTGAGATCAGGGTCCCCAGATAGTATTTAGGGACACTGGCCTGGCTGAGGGGCAGACATCTAGCAGCTTCCAGAGGGCTGGGCCAGGCCAGCAGGTGCCTGAGCATGGGTGGTGACATAAGCCCCAACGTTGTCTCCATGCCCCAGGCCCCTACTTCCCTCTTGGGTTAGGATCCCCACTGGCAGGGACCTGGGGAAGAGGGCACACTCTCCTTTGCAGAGGGTCTCTGAGGAATATGGCCTACACCTGCTCACTGTTGCCCAAGGACATCACCTGGCCCCAGGCTCTATATCCATGCCGCCCATCACCCACTCTTGAAAGCTGTGATATTTGTTGCACCCCAGCCAGCCCACTACCCCTCCCAATGGCAGGAGACACCCTGCTGAAAAAGACTGTCAGTACGTGTCTTCAGACGTCACCTTGCTATCTGCTGGGGGGCATGAGGGGTGATGACTGCGTCTGGAGACCCAGATCACTCAGGCTGGGCAACAGCATGCATCCTGCCCTTTGGATACGAACTCCAGGTTGGTGCTTCCTCACCTGCTCCTTTTCCACATCTGGAAGGAGAGCAGACTTTCTTGGCCACTTATATGTCACCACACCTTCACTGGCTCACCCATCCATCTTTCCACCTGTTAACCCACCATGCATCTCCCACCCAGCCTTCCTCCCACTCACTTCCCTCCATGTAATCCCACCAGAGTTACAAGGGGAAGGCAACAGAGGCCAGACCCTCTCCACAATGTCACCACTCATTCCCATGGTGTACATACAAAAGTCATGACAGACAAGGTTAATGTTTATTGGTTAAGATCCCTNCTGGACTCCACTCAACAGTGCATACCTGGGAGTGGGGACAAGGGACCAAGCAGGGGCAGCCTGTTCCTTGCTGGGCAGAGACTGAGGGAGATAGCAATTGCTGTGGTCACCATCTATTATTCAGCTTTTCTTGTTCCCTGGGGCCTACCATCTGGGTCCTACCCACAATACTGCCAGCAAGCCTCCTTCAGGCCCCCACTATCGCCAACTCAGCCATAGCAGAATAAAGATGCAGAAAACAGTACTTAGCTAAAAATCAACTGAGCCGTGGAGGCAGGCTGGGGATGTTGCAGCCCACTGCAGGTGTCTGTACCTATCTCCCTAGAGCCAGACAGGAGGCTCCCTCCCACCCCTGTAGTGCATGCAATAGGGGGTGGGTAGTGGTTTGCAAAGCAGATTGTGAGGCTATGAGCGTGCAGGTGGTCCAGGGTGATGCCAGGCCAGGTCCTAACATCAATGGCCAAGGCCTCCAAAGATCNTGGCTGGGTAAGGCACAGAGTTTTGGTTTCTCGGGGGCCCAGTCCCAGCCTGGCCTCTCCAGGTAGCACATCCAGCACCTGCTGCTGTGCTGAGCCGTTGAGGGCACTCACTTAGCTTTGGGCCTGGACCTGAGGCCTGTGGGGGAAGGAAATGACAATGTTAGCAGCAGCCTTTCTCAGAAAGCTATAGGTGCCCACCACAGGGTCTCACTGCCATTGCCAAGGCACATCCAGGTCCACTCTGACTCCAGGTCCTTCTCTGGGGCAGCAGAATTCATCTGAGTGGACGGAACCAGGGTGATACCAGCAGACTGCTCCTGCAGAGGCTGTCCCAGCCAGGAGTGGTACCTTAGCCCGATTCACCTGCAGTGGGGTCCGTGTGGTCTACTTCTCACTATCTATCCTCACCAACTCACACTGGGCCCTTTGAGCTGGACTTGGTCCTTCCTGCTTTCTCTCTGGCTGGGTGTTGACCAGGGAGGGCCCTGGGCTGGCAGTTACATACTTGAACTGCCACCAACCTGCCCCTGTAGGAACCCTGCTCCCAACATTCTCTGTGCTGCCTAAAAAGCCTGCTTTTCCACCAGTGGTGGGTGGGGTTCCAAGTACCCCCTGGAGGCTTGAATTTGAGAATCTGCTCAAGACAAGAGACAGTGAGAGGAGCCTGCAGCTGGCTGTCAAAACTTCACCCAGGGTGTTATCAGGACATCCAATGGGAGTGGGGAAATGGACCAANAACCAAGGCAGGGGTGTAGCAAGTCTGGTACTCAGCATGGAGAGGCTGCCGATCCAGGGACAAAGGAGCTGGTCTCCAGCAAAATGCATTACAGAATGCGGCAGTCCATATGCAGGATTGACAGCACTGAAAAATCGAGGGAAGAACACTGTGCAGGTAGTGGTATTTGCTCCGCCCATGACCTTGGGCTATATGGTCTGAAAGAGGCAGTGCTTCTTGCCTTTGTACGTGACCTCTTGAAAGGAAAGGGAATAAATCCCTATTACGCATTAAATAGACTCACATGGATTAATCATAACATGTAGGCTGAGCCCCAAGAGTAATGGAGTTCTGACCTCCCTGTGGGTCTTGCCTACAATGAACCAACAGCCCTCATCCTTGTGCCTTGATCCTGAGACTTTAGCCTAGTGGCCAGTGAGTTCAAAGTGCCAGGCAGACCCAGGGTCCTTGAGCATGGCCAGAGGTGCTTGGGATTTGTTCATCTTGGACTCACAGCTCACGATGGGGCCACGCCTTTTTTGTCCTAAGCTGGGCCTTCCTCTATCCACGAAGCCTGGCCACAGAGCAGNGCCCAAGCTGGTCCAACAGCACCTCTAACCTCTTGNGCCATGTCACTGGCCTTGGCTGGCTTGCCATGAATGGGGTCCAGAAGACCCATATGGCACATATGAGGAAGACCNGACATCTAAACTGGTCCCTTTCTGTTCCTGGCTACAGGGAGGGGAGGCCCATGCAC
The DNA here is from genome assembly GCA_001675575.1 of Neotoma lepida. NCBI lineage: Eukaryota > Metazoa > Chordata > Mammalia > Rodentia > Cricetidae > Neotoma > Neotoma lepida. Next base: position 164,574 of record LZPO01089558.1, read on the forward strand.
CTTTGCCTCTGGCAGCATCTGCACCACCTGAGACATCCATTTCCTGACAGTCTCTTTGGGCATGTGCTTGGCCTTAACCTGGACCATGGGAGAGCTGGAATAGTCTTGGGAGGATTGGCCCATGCAGAGGGACAGTGTCTTCTGGGGCCTTGAGGTTAGTAAAGCTGCAGTTACCACAGCCATGGGTAGGGCCAAGACACAGATAGGAACAACCTCAGTCTGTCCTGCAGGACCAAGAAAGAGTCATCCCCAAAGATCCCACACTGTACCCACAAAGGCCTAGACTCCCACTCCCTACAGGGGGCCCAGTTTGGCTTTATCTACCCTTCCTTGGAAGCCCATTTGGAGTCCAGCTCTGAGGTTGTGTCNAGCTGGGGGAGAAAAGACCCCGGGCAGGCAAGGCTTGGCAGCTGGGCCTTCTCCAACAAGGCAGGAACAGCAAAGGCACCACCACCAAGAGCCAAGGTTGGGGCTTGCTGATATACCCAGGGGGCTAAAGAGAAGCTAGGTTAGTGCCCAGGAGGGCCAGGCAGCAGGCTGAGGCCCCAGCACCCACTGCCACCATTAGTCAGCACAAGCCAGGCTGCGTACGTACCTCACTGGATCACACACAGCCTTTTTGTTTTATTATCATCAGAATCAGGGACAAACTCTGCTTTCAAATAAAAGGAACACACTCATCAGCTTATCACAGATGGGCAGCCCTGAACTCAGGGTGGTGGGATCTGTGGGGGCCAAACTAGCCAAGCCAACTCTCTTGGTCAGGGGCAGAGACAAACCACCAGACCGAAGCCCAGATTCTTTAGTCATGGTGACAAAGGCAGCTGTACTCATGAACTTAGTGCCAGACCACCCTGCAGCAGCGAAAGACAAGGGCCACCCTGCTCCACTCCCTGCAGAAGGGGTGTGAAGGCAGGAATTTGCAGGTGAGGGTGATGCTAGCGGTGGCCCCCAGAGNTGCCCTCTATGTGAAGTGCCGTGTCCCACTGAATCACCCTCTCTCCTGGACGCTGGTTGAGCCTGTGGTACCCACAGGGATAGGGGAGGGAGCAGCTGGATGGCAGGGAGAGGTCCCAGGCCCTGTTGTGGGACAATCAACTCTAACCACATGCCCAGACCCAGATGTCCCCTAGCCTTGCTCACCACAGCCCACCTTCCAGTTACCTTCTTGGTTCCTTGAGGGACGTTTCTTCCTTCGCTTGCTCGTCCCCTTTGAGACCCGGCCTCGGACCCTGGGGAGGGTACCAGACCCTGAGGAATCTGTCACTGCATCCTCAGAAAAGGACCTGTCCAGGGACGTGTCAAGTGCAGACTCTGGGGCTGTGTCATCCTCATCATCCTCTCCGGGGCCTGTGCAGGGGAGGTGGGTGCTGTGGCCGCGCTCAGCTGTATCCTCTGGTCCCTCTCTTGTGCCGTCAGCCTTGGCTTGGTGGACACCCCACAAGGCTTCAGGATCCAGAGCATCCTGGTGTGAGCTCTCGACTCCAGGAGGCTTATTGCTAGAGAACTCGAGGGGCTTCAGGGCCTGATCATGGCCCAGAGTCACTGGCCAGACCCCATCAGAGGGCTGGACATTCAGGGCATCTTCAGGGACCAGGAAGTCACTGGCATCCACATACCAGGAAGAACGCCTCTCCAGGGCTGGGGGACCACCTTCCTCCTTGGAGGGCTGGGGGCTGGGGGTTACAGCATCCACAAGGTCCCAGCCCTGTGGCTCAACAGCTGCTGTAGTATCCAAGCGTGGCTCTGAGGCAGGGTGGTTTGTGCCTTGTATAGGATTGCGGGCAGCTGCTGTGGATGGAAGGGTATGTGAGTGAAGTGCAAGGCACTCAGGCGTTCTGGTCCCACCCCTGAAGTGTTGCTGATTCTGAGTCTTCCTAAACTACTCCAAACTTCAATCTCAAGGACTCTTCAGCGTGGTTTCTTATGGGCCAAGGCAGGGTGNTGTCTTCATTCTGGCCATACACAGGAGACTGGGGGATATCCAATGGGCCATAAAAACCATCCACTTCCAGAGTCCCAGTAGGGGAGCCCTTCCTAAGGTCTGCCTGTCTTAACACCTCAGGTGTCCTAAACTCACTCCATCAATGGACCACCAACTCCCACATCTCCTGGCCACCCAAAGGCTATAAAGACAATGTCCAAGGGAGGCACAGCGCTCTCAGAGGGCCTTTTCGGAGTTGTGCCAACTGGGCTTTCACCCACCCCTCTCCCCTTAGTGTCTCCAGGGCAGTGTGTGTAGGGTCCCCGAAGGCTTCCTGGAGGCAAGCATAGGTAAGTAGTGAGAGGGAATGGGAAGGTCACAGGCTTGGGTCTCACCAGGCTCTGTGGCCTTTGGAGGATCTGTTGGAGCCACTCTGCTGCCTGCTTCAGTGTCCCCTCGGCCCCTGGCTGTCTTCCGTAGCTGGAAGCCCTTCCTGATGTCGGCCAGCAGGGCATCGATGACACACACCTCTTCTTGTTTCCCAGGCCCCTTCCGGACTGCAGAGCCACAGACCTCAGAGAGCAGCTCAGAGACCCTAGGCCACCCCAGGGACCCCTAGGAGAGCTGGAGAAGCACTGCAAGGCTCGGGAGAGGAAGGAGAGCAGCCCCACCTGGAGCCCAACGCTTGTCACTGTTCCCACCTGCCCCCGAGACCCACCAGGCTTCCCGTCCTCGCCCCTCGGCCTCCGTGCCTCCTCCTCTGCCAACTGCTGTTTTCTCTTCTCTGCCTTCGCCATCTGCTCCTTCCGGTCCTTGTTCTCCTGCTCAGACAGACAGAAGCCTTGTCACCCAATCCAGTAACCCACAGTGGGTACACCGAGGGACAAGTAGGGTGGGGCTCACAGCTGGGAACAAAGGAGCAAATTCTGCCTGGCTTGGCTGAGAACCCCACTCAGGCCTCAGGCATCACCTAACTCCCCCTGGGCCCACCACACCTTCAGGGCACGGGTGAAGAGGTCTCGGAAGGTCTTCATGGTGTTAAACGTGTCCTCTAGAGACAGCTTATTGGGGTCTTCGCACAGGTAGTCAGCCAGCTCCAGCTTCTTCTGCTCAATGGCCTCAAACACCTTGTCCAGTGCCCGAGAGGCCTCAATGCTGGCCTGGGGACATAAGTCTCAGTCACTAACCAGTGAGCCAGGGGAGCACGCAGGTGAGGCCTTAGGCACAGGACCCTTGGGCAGAGGTCTCCATGTAGAACAGGGCCTGTGACATGCTGGATGCACCTGGGAGCCTTAGCCTGGGGCCATCGAGTCCATATCCCACAGGAAACACTAGAACATGAACCAGAGAAGCTGCTCTGCTGACTCGGGCTCTCTTGTCCCCTTGGCCTGTGCTCATAGCAGAGCTGCTCATCCACCTACTCATTCTACATGGTCCTGGACACCCAGGAACTGTGCTCCTCCCTGGATTGTACTGGGAAGCCTCTTCTGCCAGCCACTGGACTCCCACTGCCCAGCTTACCTGGAGGCGCTCAGCATACTGCTTTTGCACCTCAGGGACTGAGGTGGACACCTTCCGCTCTGTTTCCAGAAGCTTCTTCAGGTTGGCACTGGCCTCTGAGCGGATGATCTCCAAGTTGATTCTGAAAGGCCCCGAGGGGCAAGATTGGCAAGATACATCAGGCATCAGCAGACAACCAGTCACAATGGGCCCTTGACTGCACAGTCCCTGAGACTCCAGTAGCCCTCTCCTCACACCCCACTGCTGACCCTGGGCCCATCACAGTTTTCACACTGCAGGTCCCAAGAGCCAGTCAACCCTGAGGGCCCTGAATGGTGGGTTAGGTGCCTGTTCAGTGACACTCAAACCAGCCAGTCCTGTTACCGGCCCCTCATTGTAGAGCAGGGCCTGTGCCATGTTGGGCATACCTGGGAACCTTAGCCCAGCTGTTGGGCCCACTGCCATTCCTGCCTGATTGGCCCTAAGGCCCAGCAATTGCTGGACCAAAAGCTCCCAGGGCAGTGGACCATGGGAGCACAGACTCTGGAGCTGGTGTCCAGTTAGCCTCTCTGCTGAGTGGTGAGATTCCAGGATGACGACACCACTTCCCTGAGCCTCAGTTTCTTCATCTGTATCAAGAGGTGGCGTGACCTAGCTTACACTGTTGTGAAGGTTCACTTTGTAGAGAGGCTGGGCCAGACTGTTACCTCATCCCTTCTAGGCTTCATGTTCTGATCTAAGTCACACAGTTAGAGTGGACACGGTCCTATCCCAAAGTGAGTCAGCATTCTTTGGGGGCAGGGGGCCTGGGGCACAGGGCTGTGATTCAGCTGTGGCCAGGCCCTGCTGCAGGGAGCCTGGGATCAGAGGTTGGGGCCTGAGTTGCTGGGCATTAGGCATTAGGCTGGCAGGAGCACTCACCCTGCAGCTTGAGAGGGCGGCTCCANGTCCTGCGGCAGCTGTAGGAGGTCTGGGTGGCTTTTCTCTACTTCCTGTAACACAATGTGCCCAGTAAGATCCCATTGACCCCACCAAGTCTGTGGGTATCACCCTGCACAATCATGGGTAGAACCTCTACCAGCCCTTTGGCCCTCCTGGGGCCTCTAAAATCCTGCTATGGACCTGTGATCTTCCAACACTTTTGCTTTTCAGAGGTGGGTGGATGTCCTGGAGAGAAAAGGCCTGTCCCAATGTATATATATGGGGGTGGTGGTAGGTAAGACCTGCTGGGGATGGGCAGTACTGGGGCTCAGTCTCTGGAATAATAGGCCTAAGGCCAGAGTAGCGGGTGGCACGAGTAAGGGGCAGCACAAGTAGGCGGCACCCCACCGACAGGTTCCCCAGAAGTCACCTCAAGCACATGATGCAGCAGGGTCACACGACTCTGCTGGGATTTGGTCTCGGTGAGCTTCAGCAATGTGCTAATCTTGAAACCGTCTGCATCTCCTGTGTGGCTGCCCTGTGAGGGACAGGGGGTGAGTCTCCTGACTCCCAGGGTGTGGTGGGAGGTGAGCTACAGGATAGCTCCGACTTACATAGTTGAGGAAATTCCCAATCTTGAGGATCAGCTGGCAGAAGACAGGCAGCCGCTGGCTGGTGAGCAGGCCTGTGGTGGATGGGCAGGGTTGAAGGAAGGATCAAGGCCTCCAGGGACCCCAGGCCCATCACAGCACCAGAAAGGACACAAGGCAGGGGCTACATGNGACTACGAACTCCTTCATCATCAACAGGTATAGGGACTCTCGAAATAACTTTCTGCAATGTCCACATTTGCTGAACCCTCAACTCCAGCAGGTATATGGCCAATACATGTTCTTTGGGTGAGGACTCTGGAATGCTAGAGGAAGCCCTTCTGATCTGTGGCCATCCTAGTTCTCAGGTCCCTGTCCCTTGGGTGGTAGAGAGGACACTCCTGGCTCAGTGGCTGAGATGGGAGCAGGCATGTACCATGCTGTGTGCCTGAGGGAAGTGAGCTGTCCTTGGGCCACTGGAGCCCATCTGCATCCCTGATCTGGTGGCCAAGAAGGTCTCTGTCATTTTTCATTCACAGAAGGTGTATGTACACTTGTATATATTATACCCTTGTGTCTCTGTCCGCTTGTGAGTGGCTGTACATGAATCTATCTGCATGTATGCTATACCTGTGGGTCTGGACTAGGTATCCTCGCTCATGTGTGCAGTACGTGAGCGTACAGGCACGTGCCTGTGTGTCATGTGTAGGCCGCAGAGATGACCATGGGTTTCGTGGAGAGAGCCAGCACTTCACCAGCTCTCAGTGGCCATCATGACATGGCTATAGCAGGGGCTGACACTTGGCAGGCCTGTCCCTCCCAGCCCCATAGGCTTCTGGGCCCCACTCACTCTCGCAGGCGGTGAGCACCAGCTGGGCCTTGGGCCGCACCATGTCCAGTACGATGGCCGTGCCCTCACACAGCATCATGCACTCCACCCGCAGCTGGTAGCTGGTGCAGCAGAGCAGGGGGTTAGGGGGCCTGGAGGCTCCACCACACTTGCCACTGGGAACATGCTCTGCCTTTGGTGGATGGGCTGAGGAAGGGGTCCCCGTGGCCTGGCCTGGGAACACGCACATTTCTAGGCCTGTCCCCAGGACAGAAGTAAGGCCTGGGTAATTGGGTGGCAGCCTAGGGGGCCTGGAGCTTCTCAGAAGACTCTGGCCTCAGGACTTAAAGAGGCAACCTCTGTTTTCTGAGAGGGGACGAGGTACATGGTGACATTTAGATGCCAGACTAGATGACTCATTCTTGGAGCCCTAGGGACTGTGTACAGCTGCCTTCCTGACCCCTTCTTCCTCACCCAAGCTTGGCTCCTTGCCCTACTCGCTCCAGCTTTCCTTCCCCACAGGCTAAGCAGGATCCCAGGGCTGCTTTGCTCACCAGGGAATGTCCAGGAGGAGAACGTAGAACTGGTCAGCACTGGCCAGTTTGGCTCGCTCCTCAGTGAATGCCCGCAGGTTCTCAATCTGCACGGATGCCACATGTAGGAACCAGTTGTCTGCCTGCCCAACACCTGCCTACTTCCAGGTCCTCAGGAAGCCCCACGGTGGCTCCCAGCCTTCCAGTGGCTCTCCACTGGGGTGAGGTGGGTCAGGACCTTGCTATCCCTGCTTCTTGAGTTGATGTGGGTCCCAGCTCACCTCATGCTTTTCTGGAAGGAGCTTTAGGAGCTGTTTGAGAATCTCTACATCAAACTTGGTTGTGTCTCCAGCCCGGATCATGGCGGTGACTTCTTCATTGGAGCTGGAGAGGGTGAGGACTGAGGTCAAGAAGCATGAATTTCCCTCTTCCCCTTGTCCCTGCCACGCTTAGGATGGGGGTGGCTGATGGGCATCCATGGAACTCTTGGAGGGGGCTCTTAGGTAAGGGTTTGGAAACTGGGAGGCAGAGCCTAGTCTTCCCCTTGACTTGGCCACAGCTTTCCCATGGTCTAGGAGTCCACCTCAGTGCTTTTCTGGGCCTCACTTTTACCCCAGCCTGTAGAATCTTAGATGAGACAGTCTGTGGCAGTCTCCCGCCCTGGGGATGGAGGATGCACGGACCTGACCAGCCTGCAGAGGGCACTGCTGGGCAGACCTGGGAGGCTCAGGGCAGAGCTGGCNGCTTGGCTGGGGCTAAGTTTCGCAGCAACATTAAGTCCCTCACTCACCATTTAAATTGCTTCAGGAAGATGTTGAGATTCAGGCTCTTTTTGGAGTCCAGAAAAGTGACCTAGAAAATGCACCTTTAGCTGATATCTCTAGGGTGGTCAGAGCAGGTCATTCCGACCCCGAGGAGATGGGTCAGGCTCTGTCACCGTTCTCACCTCTTTGGGTTCCTTCCTGATGGGGGCAGCAGAGGGCTCCTTGGGCTTTGCAGTGGGGAAGGAGAACAGCTGCTCGATACTGGAGAAGTCAGGCTCCACCACCTCTGTGCAGGGGCTGCTCAGTGTTGCCCATATGGAGTTGGGCTCTACAGGGGAGGGACAGGCAAGGTACCCTGCTGAAACTCATCCTTAATGTGGGCCTGCGGGTCCAAAGGCAGGTGTGCCAAGGCAGGCCTCTGGGGACTAAGCAGGAGCCCGGAGCCCAGCCTGGATGGAATGTCTGATAAAGGAAGCCTCTGAGCTGTAGTCAGGCTATGTGCATGCATGTGGGCACACACACCCATGCTGGTAGGTGACCTGGTCTCTCTCTGGCTGGCCTTCCCTGAGCATCAGCACCCGATACCTAGGGCACTACACAGAGAGCCTTACAGAGGATGGTGGGGCAGGGCCTTCGGCAGCAGACACCTATGACCCACAGGGCTCTGAGGTGGCTTTAAGTTCATGCAAGACACAGAANAAGTGAGCCCTGACAGGGGCCTGGCTGTCCTGACTAAGCAAAGGTGGCTGCATGAATGGTGGATACTCAGAGGAGGAATGACCAGCATGCACCTACCCTCCTCAGAGGCTGGCTTGGAACAAGGGCTCACCTAGTGCCACACTGGATGGCAGCTTCTGCCAGTTCAGCTTCTTCATACGCAGTGTGGGTGGATTCACCCTACGATGACTGGGGACCCAGGCTGAGCCCAGGCTGTGGTCCACCTGAGCCACAATGATCTCCTCCACATCACCCACCATGGAGGGGACAGAGCAACCAG
>LZPO01089558.1:179800-196895 GCA_001675575.1 Neotoma lepida
GATGCATGCTCACTTTCCTGGGCAACTTGGGGTAAAGAGGCTATGTTCCCAAAGCCTGATGTTGACTGTGTCCGCCTGGGAGAGCCAGTCTAGCTGGAAACCAGGATGCCAAAGTGAGGAGCACTTTCCTTCCTCTGTGGTATCTGCCAGGCTTCCTGCCTCTCTGTAGGACGACACTGAGTGTGAACAGGTGACGGTGGTCTAGTACTGTGACAGCACCCGGACACTCCATAGTCTAGCAGCTTTGGCCAGGAAGGTCAACAGCTGGGACCTGATTAATGACTGACAGTTTTCATCTCTTGTGTCCATGTTGCCAACTCAGCAGCAACCGGGGAAAGGCCAATCTAAGCAATAGGATGTCCCATTTGTGGTTGGCCTCCATGAAGCATCCCGGGCCTTCTTCTCCACCCCACCCCCACCCCACCCTCCTGCCCGAAACTACAAAGCTCTCCCTCTCCTGCCTGCTTTCAAACTTCTTAACAAATAGAGCTGTGGTTGACCCTTTCACTACTGCACTGCAGTCTCTGAACACAGCTTCTGTCTGCCATGGGAGACCTGGGGAACAATACCCAGGAAGGTACTGGTGCCAAACAAGGCTGGGGCGGAATCTCTGTGTTTATTATCTGTGTGTCTCAGGGAAATTCACTTGCGCTCTCTCTGCTCTCATCTGCAAAGTGGGTTGGTGGCAGTGGGACCCAGAGCCAGTGGTTAGAGTACNCAGCTGGAATACTTGCAGCTGATTTTGTTTTGGGACAGGCCCTCATGTCCTCTTGGCTGGCCCCAAACTTAGTATGTAGCTGAGACTGCCCCTCAAACTCCTGACCTTTTTACCCGTGCCTCTGAAGTGCTGGGATTATAGGCGTGTGCCACCACAGCTGGCATGAAGCTGTTTTAATGGCATCTGTGGATGACTGGCCCTCCCACTTCCAGCTCTGGGGCCAAGTGTTCAACTCTGGGCCAGACCTGGTAGAGACTCAGAGGGGCTGGATACCTTGGCTTTGCCCAAGGTGTGGGGGATGGCCCAGGAGTTTTCCCCAGTCAGCATCCTAGGGTGGCAGGGCTGGCTTTGCAACCCAAGCTTTGGCAGATGGGGACCAGGACATGGAGATTGTCCCATCTGTCTACACAGTTCACTCAGCACTAATGGGACTGCAGTGGGCAGGGCCTTTGCACATAAAATCCCTAGATCCAGGGGCTCAGGGCAGCTTGTCCTTTACCTATGTATTTGTTATTGTTTTGTATTGTTTTTCTTTTCTTTTTCTTTTAAAAACAGGGTATCACTATGTAGCTCTGGCTAGCCTGTGGCTGGGTATACAGTCCAGGCTGGCATTGAACTTACAGAATACTGGGATTAAAGGTGCATACTACCATGCCCAGCTTACACATGGTTCTTTTTTTTTTTAATTTTTTTATTTTATGTGCATTGGTGTTTTGCCTGCATGTATGTCTGTGTGAAGATGCTAGATCTCTTGAAACTGGAGTTACGGACAGTTGTGAGCTGTCATGTGAGTACTGGGAATTGAACCCCAGTCCTCTGGAAGAGCAGCCAGTGCTCTTAACTGTGGCCATCTCTCCAGCCCACATACATGGTTTTTAAGGGTTCCACAGGCACAGGCCAGGCCTTCCACTTATAGACTACTCAAGAAGGCAGGGTCTCCCTCAGGGTCTATGGTGACCAGCCCAGATCTGAGCACNGACAGGACTCCCTGAAAGGAGAGGATCAGGGCTTGCAGGCCTTAGGGCCACTGCCTGGAAGGGTGGCTCTCAGTAATAGTTGGCTGCCTCCTCCACAAGCTCTAGGCTAGCCTGGCATGGAGCTGCCCGCACCTCCATCCCACATGCCTGGGCAGCTACTCTGACTCATGGAACTCCAGAGGCTTCCGCCCCTGCCTAGTAATCAGACGCGAGCTGAGTGGGTGTGGAGGTCCAACTCCACTTACCCAGCATGCCATGCAAACAGAGAAACCAAGGCACAGACAGTAGCAGGAAGCCCTGCATGTACCCTGGCACCCAAAATGGTGGTAGTAGTGTCCCAACATATTAGGGAATCTGAGCAAGCCATAGGACCCCACACCTCAACTTCCTCATTGCTACATCCAGGAAAACATAGACTATAGTTCCAGGAGCCAGAAGGTCCTGCAGCCAGTTACACTGGGCCTTTTAGATATGTCAGTGAGTTCAGGTATCCCTTGAGGAGCAGCAGGCCAGGCTTTGCACCTAAGCCCTGGGAAGGTAGGTGCTGCCATCTGCACCCAACCCCTGCAAGGACTGCCAGCACTACGGAGCTGGTGGGCCAATGCAGGTGTAAGTGGCTAGGGCAGGCATAGGCCAGGTAGGGGACCCCTGGAGGGGCTGCTGCCTAGAGTGGAGAGGCAGCTCTGAGGGGGCACCTTGCCAACACCAGAATTAGGCCTGGGGTGTTTCTGGGCTCAGAGCCAGTGGGGGACTGGGGGAAACACAAAGGAGTGAGCTTGTCTTCCATGGGTGGGAGGGAGAAACNGCAGAAGCGGGATTCCGGAACTGGGTGGCAGGGGCTGCCTCAACTGTATTTTTAGCTCTTCCAGGAGCCCAGATTTCCCACTGCTTGACAACCCATGGTTTTACAGAAGTGCACACATTCCTGGTAGCTTCCTGAGGCTCAAGGACAGCCCCTGTCCTACCCTAACCCTTATTACCTTCTCTCCCATTCAGTCTCAGTTCCCAGCAGGTATGTCATCTTCCTACCAGACTGTGAGCCCCTCGGGGACCTCAGCTAGCCTAAGGCTCAACTCAGGTAAGGCAGCCTGTATGCACAGTAGGCCTCAAGGAAGCAAAACAATTAATCCATCCACTGTCCCTATATCCACAGACATGGAATGTATAAGGCCCGGTGGAGTGGCTGTCCAAGCAGCACTGTAGCCACTTCCACTTGTCACCATGGCTCAGAATGGGTGTACAGAATCCTGGACTTCCAATTCCCAATTGGTTCCTTATGGCGTGCAAGGAGAGTGAGGATCCCACTGGACCACCTTAGCATATGGCATAGGATAGAGGGTCCTAAGGAGGAAGTGTGCATGAAGGGGGGAAAGAATAGACAGGACTGTGGGACTTCAACTAGAGTTAACACTTGGACTGTCACCAAGATACCTGCCTGAATAGCAACAGAAATAGTAAACAGGAAATGCCTGCTAGGGCTAGGGGACTCCCCTCTGCCCCTGCTCCCTCTAAGAAAGGTGTGCACAGAGCAGCTGGTGCTGGGATCCTGTGGGCAGGCTGGGGTGGTCTCAAGAGTATCCTCCTCCTCTGCAGGAGGTTCACTCAGGCAAGGTGGAGACAGGAAGGGTGGAGGCACCCACGCCAGGAAGCTGTTTTCACTTCCACCCGCTCTGGGATGATGTGGGGACTCCAGCTGTCCCAGACTTGCAATGTCACCAGAGCGGCCCCTTTCTCAGCCTGTCTCCCCAGCTGCAAGTACAAGGACATTCTGGTCCCCTTGGACATTCTTGAAGTTTTGGGGGCTGCAGAGAGGCATAGGGGAAATGAGGACTCCAGTGGCCATCTGTGAGGGTGCTTCCTGAGCACAGGGGCCTGGGCAACTACTCCTGTGGCCAAGCCCCTTCAGTGGACGGGAGAGGTACGAGGTATGCAGATCTGGGGTTCTGGGTTTGCCAGGCTCCACAGGTAGGAAGGCAGGGTTACTACTGTGGGCTACTGTGCTACAGACCCCAGCTCCCTAAACCTCAGCTTCCTTCCATCTGCAGGGTTGCATTCAGGGGTTTGTGGCCACAGGGACCTCAGGCTCACCCTAGAATGCATCTGCTTGGGTTCTCTCTCTCCAAAATCATATATACTTGGAAATTCCTCCTTCAACAGGCCCCATGTGCTCTCTGATCCTGCAGATGTTTTTGGCAGAGCCTCTCCCAACCTGGGTAGGACGGACTTCCCTCAGGATGCACGTGGCCAGTGTTGTGTGCTGGTCTGCCCTCAGAGAGCTGGGTCTCAGCCCTGTCCATGACCAGCATGGGAAAGCTGTCCTGTCCACCCACATGCCAGATGACAGTCTCCACCCTCTGCCAGTGTCCAGCTCCAAGCTTCCCTTCCAGGGGCAAGGAGAACAAAGACACACTGAAAGTGCAGAGGGACAGCATTGTGTCCTCTAGCACAGCCATGGGCCGTAGCCAGGGCTCATGGAGAAGACAAGGCTGCATTCGAGTGAGGAGGGCTTCACCTCCGACCCACTGGTTCCTTGGACAACCCAATGGACTTCCTGTTTCTGTCTTCATATGATGACAAGCGGTCACTGCCAGTACCACGGTTACTTGGTGGTCAGAAAAGGATGCCACTTTAACTGTAACTACTGCACAGGGTCAGCTCTGTCCTGACAGTTTCTATCTACTTAGCTTAGTGCTCCAGTCTCCCAGGGCCCTGCTCAGCATTCCTCAGCCACCTGGCCCCAGGGAGCCTGTCAGGCCCAACCGGGCAAGCAAGATCCTCAGCCTAGGTGCATGTTTTGCTCACAGTACTGGCTGGGAAATGAGGACACCAGAGCTCCTGCAAGAACCAGCCCACTCTGGACTTGGGTTTTCTTATTTGTACAGTAGCCAGGATGCCACCAGGAAGCCCTGGGCACTCAGCATGGATTGGCTGACCCAGCACTGTCCGTATGACAGCCATCAGGCCTGCAAGCACCACATCTCTACTGCTTACCCTTCCCTCTTCTCAGCGGTAACCTCCCATCGCCGATCCCTCTTAGAGAGACAGCTCATCTCCCTGCAGCCAGCTGCAGGACTCTGCGACATGCCAGGGTCCAGCCTCTACTCTTGTCTACACCTCCACAAACCTAGGCCCTCTGTGTAGGTGCCCCTGAGAGAGATAAGTCTTGTTCTCAGGCCACTGGTGTCTGTATATGAAGTGGGGCAGAGAGAGGCGTGGGACAGTAGCACCCTCCTCCCAGCCTGGGCCAGGCGGGAACAGATGTCTACGTCCCTGCTGTGGATACAGGGATCAGTAGAGCTGTGCCTGGAGCAGGAATGAGGTCACAGGGATGGATGATGAGGGAGAGAGTTTGCACGTGGAGACCACAACCCGGGGCGTCAGGGGGGCCTGGACCAGCAGGCGGGGAGATTGAGTCACAGATATGCCAGTTTGCTTTACAAAGTTTGGAGGGGTCCAGATGGCTTCTAGGCCACACCCACCACCAGCAAGGGCCTATGTGAGATGGTCCTGGCTTGGGGTCCTAGGTTAGTCTCTGCCTACCACCGTCAGGTATGCTAAGCTGGGATGTGTGTCCCTCCTAACCCACTGGGCCTTGGCTGGCCTAATGCTTGGCTTTGATGTTGGCTCCATTCCTTCATGTGAGTTTTCATTAGCCTCCCAGCCACTAAGAGCCTCACACCCAGACCCCAATCAGCCTGAACTCTGTCAATGCAGGCCACACACGCTGGTGAGGCCGAGCCCATGGGAACACAGTAGCCATGTGGATCTGGGATGCTCTGACCAAGTCTAGCTCTGGAAATGTGGAATGCTGTGACAGCATTGGCAGGGGCTGCTGCCCTGGGACTCTGACTGTACCAAGGCCTCTGCAGGGGGCCAGCCTGCTCTCCTCAAGCCCATTTGCCCTCCCAGGAATCCACATGCCACANGAGTGAGCCAGAGGCAGGAGGCTGGCCGAGGCTACCTGGCCTCCTCTCTGTACTCCTCCATTCCCTCTGTCCTCTGTCTGCTTCCTACACAACGGAAAGCCATAATGAAGGTGAGGCAGGAAAGCAGCCTTGGCCATCCTGTCTGCAAAGAGTGGTGAAGGGTGCTGGGCTGCAGTGCACACCCTTTGTCCTGACTGGTTTTTAGTCAACTTGACACAAGCTTGATCTGGGAAGAGGATCCTCAATGGAGAAAAATGCCTCNATCAGACTGCCTGTGGACAAGTCTATAGGGCATTTTCTTGAGATTGATGTGGGAAGGCCCAGCCCACAGAGGGGGATGCCATCCCTGGGCAGGTGGCCCTGGGTACCATAAGAAAGCAGGATGAGCAAGCCACGAAAAGCAAGCCACGAAAAGCAAGCCAATAAGCAGCACTCTTCCGTGGCTTCTGCTTCAGTTCCTGTCTTTAGGTTCCTGCCTTGAGTTCCTGCCCTGACTTCCTTCAGTGATGGAACCTGAGAGTTGTAAGATGAAATAAACCCTTTCCTCCTCAGGTTGTTTTTTGGTCATGGTGTTTTATCACAGCATTAGGAACCCTAACTATGACACCCCCCTCAGCCATACCCTACTCCACCTACCAGTGCCCCATGAGCCCAGGCCCCAGGGGTCTGGGGCAACAGGTCCAATTATAGTCACTGGGGGAGAGGGAGCCTAGAGGGTGAGCTTGCTTCACCCTATTTAGAGACTCAGCAGGAGCTACCTGACCAGGACAAGACCTTCTGATTCTCTGAGCTGTAGTTCCCAGTCCTGAGACGCTGTCCTGGGGTGAGTACTTGCTCACTTAGGTCAGGCTACCAGTGTGAAGGCTACATAGTAGGGCCTCCTCCTCACAGCTCCATAATAAGGGATAGAGAGGTTAAGAGGGCTTTGTGTGGCATATCACTGGGTACCACCTCCTGGGGGGGTGATGTGGGCACAAGGAATTGATGCCTACAGCACAGGCATTCTAAGGGCCTCTTGTCAGAAGAGACAGTAGCTCAAACTCTCCAGACAGAGTGAGAGCCAAAGGGCCAGATGGGTCCCATCAGCCTTTGGCTTGTCTCCTCTCAGCACACAGACCTGCTCACAGACTTCCAGAAGTAAGGGAANTAGGGCTTGGGGCCAGTGCTTGAGGGAGCATAGAGGTGGCCCCAGCAGGACCCTGATCAGCCCCTGCCCTGTTCCTTATGTAATCACACTTTAGGAAAGAGGCATAAGGGGACACAGGCGCAGCTGGCATGTTCCCCTACCCAGTTCCTGTACAGCTGGAGGTGACATGTGCTGGGTGCTGGGCAGGTGGGTAGCTCTGAACAGATCCTACTTTGGCTCAAGGCCCAGGCTGTCTGAACTTTCTCAATAAGACCTTCTTCACGTAGGTCAGGCTACCAGGGTGAGGCTGCAAAACAGAGCCCCATTTTCTTTCTTTCTTTCTTTCTTTCTTTCTTTCTTTCTTTCTTTCTTTCTTTCTTTCTTTTCTTTTTTATTAAGAAAAATTTTCCTTCACTTTACACATCAATCAAAGCAGGGCCCCATTTTCACACCTCCAGTGATAGGGATTCCACCCTCCCTGTCCACACCAGATGCTCCTCAGCTCGCTTCTCTTAGGGCCCCAGGGGCTGCCCCATGGAGACTAACTCTGAAGCTCACTCTACAAAGAGGCAGGCATGCCCTCTCCAACACAGGAAGTCCACTGGCCGAGGAACTATGCACCTATTAGACACTTGCTGTGTGCAAGACAGAAGAAGTAGGGGAGTCAGGTAGTGTCCTTCAGACTACAGGAACCAACAAACCATCCCCCTCATAGAGCCCAGGGGTTCTACCTACTCCAGAGAACGCCATCACTTGGGCCCAGAATGGGCCAGCAGCCGCCTGCCTGCACCCACCATCTAGCAATTCCCCTGCCTCCCCCCCTTCTACAGCTTCCATGAGCCTGAAAACTTTTCCCCTCTGTAACAATTGCACTTTGATAGAAGGTGAACAAGTCTATTTAAGGTAGGTGCTTTCAGGTCCCCGCACAGGGAGATGTGTGCAATTAGCTCCGACAGCCATCAGCACCCCCACAAAGTGAGGGGCCTCACCTGAAGGTTAACTCTTGCTGTTCAGGAGCAGAACCCTTGCTAGCAGAGGGCTTGGGTAGGGTGGTAGAGGGCAGCCCTTCCTGGTAGTGTTGAACTGGAGGTCTCTACCTTAGGGAAGGGGTAGGAGGGTAGAACCNGGCAGAGTCAACTCCTACCTGGTCCTAGGAGGACCCTGCTAGGTCAACTTGAACAGCTGCCCCTGAGCCAATGGGTGGAGACAGGGAGAAGTCTCATCCCCAGCCTTGGAACAAAACACCCATTTTTGCTACAAGTGTCTGCTCCCCAAATGCCCCCTGCCCTGGGTGACACCCTGAAGATCTAGACGTTTGCTCATGTCTGAGCCACTGTCCTCACCCTTCCAGTATAGATGAAGAAACTGAGGCCCAGAGAAAGCAAATGCCACAGGAGGCCTAGTAGGAAGGGACTTCCAACTCTAGCTTCAGCGTGGGCGTGCGGGCTTTACAGTGGGTGCACTGGGCAGGATCAGGGCCGTTTTTTGCCACTGATTCCTGGTGTGCCCAACCTGTGACATGGAGCCCTGGGTGGTTAGAGGCCTGGACAGATAGGCCTATAGACCCCTCTCCACCCCATGGTCCTCTGGGGAGTCCACCAAGGCATAGTTGGGGGGTCACTCAGCTTTCCTGCTAAGATCATCCTCATTCCCAGCATCCTTGCCCAGGATGGGGTTGACAGATATTGACACAAGAAACAGAGCTGTGTCACTCCCTCAGGCCGGCCAGTGGGATGCAAGGGCCTGCATTATTCCACAGGCGCAGGCATCTTTACAAGCTAGCCAAAAAGGCGGAGCAGCAAGCCCACACTGTGCTACCAGGGAGGCGGACCTCGAGTTGAAGTTTATTTTCTCAACTGCGGCTGATTCATGGTCAGGATGTGGTAGCCGCAAGGTGGGGGAACTCCTCCAGTCAGACCCTGGGCAAACACCCTGCAGGCAGTGAGCGGCGTCGCGGTGAACAGCCCATAGTCTAGGGCTGAGAGCGCGGGACCGGATTCTTGGCTACCTTGGTGCACACGCGGCAGTTCCGAGCCCTCTCCTCAATCCCAACCGTTTCCCTCACCGCCCCAGACTCAGTTTCCCTATGGGTTCCAGACTAGCCCGAAGCAAGCCTGAGACTTACCGGGTGGGGGCGCAGCGAGAGATGGTGCAGAGGGTCCTCTGTCCCGGCGCCGGAGCGTCTGGTGCTGCGGGCGGCGGCCCAGCGGCTGCTTTCCGCACGATCTAACCGCGCTCGCGGGCCGGGCAGGGCAGGAGGGAGGAAGGGGAGGTGCTGCCCCGCCCGGCGGCGGCCACGTGGGGGGCGGTGCTGCCCGGGGCGGGACGGGGTGGGTTCTCCAAGAAGGCCCTGCCCAGCCAGGTTTGGCTTTTCTGCAGGAGCGGAGGGAAGGGAAGGAGTGGGACATTCCAGGGCAGGGCTGGGGAGCCCCTGAGAGTGACCCCTTTGCCTCTGATCTCACTCTCAGTTCCCTCCCAGGCTCCCTAGCACGTTCCTGGTCTGCCCCCTACGCTGGCCATCTGGTTAGGTCCCCCGCCACCTCTGGTCCCAGTCTGCTTCCAACATGCGAGCCCTGCTCTAGGCTGCTGATCTTGAGTCCTCTGATGGCCCAACCCTACATCCTTCATGGGAGATAGCTCTTTCCAATTTCCAACTCTGTCCTGAGGACCTGAAGTGCTCTCCCTGGCCTGAGTCTGGGCTGTACCCCTGCGGAGCTCCATTTTCTCCAGCTCTTAGTACCTCTAAGAGGTTTATGAACATGAAGTTTCTCCACTCGCTTGTGTCTTGAATCCCCCAAGCTGGGTGGAGGGCATGTGGCCAATGGGCAGAGTGAAGGGCTTTGGGTCTCTGTTTAGCCTTGTAGCCACTTTTTTTCGAGACAGGGTTTCTCTGTGTAGCTTTGGCAGCGCCTTTCCTGGAACTTCACTTGGTAGGCCAGGCTGGCCTCGAACTCACAGAGATCCGCCTGCCTCTGCCTCCCGAGTGCTGGGATTAAAGGCGTGCGACACCACCGCCCGGCATCCTTGTAGCCACTTCTATCCTGGACATAATCTTATGCTTGGGGTGCTCAGTGTGCTCCCCAGCCACCTGGGATTAAGCCCACCCTTGGTTGCCTGTAAATGTCATCTCCCTATTCTGCGTCCCTTGATCAGCTCCATGATCTTGATCCCTGAAAACCCTGGCTGGGCCCCAGGGCAAAAGTAGCCTTTGATAGCTAGCCAGTGCTGGGAAGGCCCTTGAGTGCAGGGTGTGCACTGGGGAGCCCGCCAAGGCAGGCACTGACTGGCTGTTGGACACTGTCCAGCCTGGGATGTAAATTGTGGCCATTCCTGTACTGGGACTCAGCTGTTCTTAGAAGCACAGTCCTTGTAGCTTCTACTTAAGAAGCCAGTCAGCCCCATTAACCCTCAACACAGAGACGTTCCTGCCTTGTCCGAACTGCAATTCTGGTTACCCAATATCACCTAGGTCCTGCACTTTTGGGATAGGGGTCATCAAGGTTAACTCACCTCTGTCCTGGGCTGCCTTTGGTCAGTGGGTGTGTTTATTATCTAGAAGGAGAAATGTGACTTTAGCCCCAGCCTGGAGGACTGCTAGCTTCAGCCTGACCGCCATCCCTCATCTACCTGACCCACCCTGAGAGGCTGGGCTAGGGGGCTGTGCCATCTTTCCAGGATCTTCTGCAGTAGCCCCAATAGAGATGGAGGGCCATCCTACCTCCCACCCCCACTCCTCCCCATTGGCCTCTGCTCGAGGTTTTCCTACCTGAGCGGGGTTGGCTGGACCCAAGGACCAGGTTACATTCCAGGCACCGTGGGCACTGCTGGGGGCTGTTGGAGCTGTACATCAAGGTAAGGCCAAGCCACAAGAGGCAGGATGAAGAGGGCAAAGCAGATAGTGGGGAGCTGGGCTGAGGGCTCCGGAGATCTGGTATTTTGTGGCTATGGATGCTGGAAAAGTGAGACTTTTCCTTGGACCTCAGCTTGGGCTCTCTGGCCAGAGCAGGGAAGAAATCTCAGCTTCAGGAACACCACCTGCCCTGATTACTGATATTCTCAGCCCCTTCCCAATTCCTTTTTTTCTTTATTTTTTTTGAATTGTTGTACCATGTAGCCCAGAAATCTTGATTTCCTGTCTCAGCTCTTGGGAAGTAATAGGATTACAGGCTTGTGCCACAATTCATTCTCTCTCTCTCTCTCTCTCTCTCTCTCTCTCTCTCTCTCTCTCTCTCTCTCTCTCTCTCTCTCTCTCTGCTCCACTGTCACCCTCTGCGTCACCAGGCACCTCAACCCCATCCTGAGCTTTCTTCCTGCACCTAAGGGTTAAGAGGAAGACAAAGTGTCCTCAGAAATTTGCTTCTGTGGCCATGCTCAGCACACAGGGCCCTATACGACTTTAGGAGTTTCTTTCTAGAAGTCATCGTTATGGACAGCACACATCCTGGGGTGCAGATCTGTCCTTGCAGCTGGAAGTGCACACGTGCGTCCTCACATGTCAACACTAGATGCCTATAGACATGAGTATGCACTAGCCATCCATGACCTGTGCCAACAGTACACCCAGGCAGAGGCCTTCCCACACATCTGCCCACATTGAGAGTGTGCCCCATGCTGACATGTCAGGGCCACCGCCTGAGGAGAGCTCACTACTGCCTCTTCAGGAACCAGAGACTAGCTGTGATGGGAACAAGGGAGGAGCAGACCTCGACACTGCCAGCTTGAGCTGAGAACAAAGCAAGCAGGCGTGGGTGTTTCCAAAAGAGAAGTCTTCCAGCCGGGTGGGATGGTTGGCATGGTGTACAAGGCCCAGACAAACAGCAGGTGCAGCAGGTGACCTCTTAAAGGCCCAGAGGGGATACTTGGCCCTGGGACCCCAAGCAGCAGCTAGGCTTGAGTTTCATTTTCTCTGTCATCTCTGTGCCTGGAATGCTTTTTATCTTTTGCCTTTGAAACCATTTCTTTTCTCTTCCTCCTGGGTGCCCTGAGATGCCTTCTGATGCTGTTATAGAATGAAGTAAGTGAAAGCATGTCCACACACCCACTCATCTACCCACCTGCCCACTCATCTACCCACCTGCCCACTCATCTACCCACCTGCCCACTCATCTACCCACCAACCTACCTTGAACAGGTGTTCTTACAGAGACAAGACCAGTCCGGTTACCTTGGCTTTAGTGAGAAGGCCATCGTTAATTCTGGCCCCAGGCCCATACCCTCAGTATGAGCTCTCCTGTGCAGCTTGCAGAGGCCTCCACACCCCTCACAACGTTCACCTTTTGCATTCACCTTTTCTCCCGTGTGTCTGCATGAATGCTCTGAAAGTCCCTAATGCTTGTCTGCAGGAGGTAGACACTGGAGAGGGCTCATCCCTGACCCAGAGAGGCAGAAGGTTGGAGCAAGGACTAAGCATCTGCTTTGAAAAGGGGCCGTGTGCAGGTTGGTTAGCCAGAGGCTTGGCTCAGGCAAGGCCTCTATCCTCCATGTTTGGATATTGCACAACACATCAGAGCATTTCAGAACTGCAGAATCCGTGTTTGTGGATATGCCTACTCACTGAAATTTATCTACAGCCCTAAGATCAATACTAGAAGTACATTTGCAGTCCTTCACAGACATGTACACCTTGAGAAAGTCAGGGTCACTAATGGACAGGTGGAAATTTTCTCCATCTATTTAGGGCATGATCTTGCATTTTTGTGCTTCTTATTGGTGGTCTTACGGTTAAAGTGGCCCCAGGCATAAGCTCAAAAAGGCCATACTGTATCTTAGGCAGAAAGCATGACTGGCCCATGTATGAGTTCTAGTGCTGCAGTCCTGAATCAGTGTTGAGCAACAGCAACAGCATANTGAACAGGGAGTCTGGAAGATGTGACCCAGAGGCTCACAGACACCTACACTTGTATTTTCTCAGAAGCATAGCTCAGTCTTTGTTAGCCACACCTGGCTGATGGCCCATAGCTGAGACACGTCAGTCTTTATTGTGTCGGCAGCTTTATGGGACACAATGAATGATAAAACAATGTATGTATTCAGCTGAGGTGTAATCAAACATTTGTTTACAGCATGATGAGTTTTCATTCTGATGTGCCCATGGAGCTACCAGCCAAGGAACATTCTAGACCCCAGGAAGTTTCACTGTATCCTCTGCCCCCAAATTTGTTCCTACAGAGATGAGGTCATTTCTCTTCTTGCCTCTTCATTTTCAGATTTTGTTTTTCTTTTTTTGTCAAGGGCTAGAATTTTATAGCATGTCCACCTTTGCATTTAATTGCTTCTTTCTACAGAAACCTGTGCTCATTGTGTGCTTTCCTGTATTTCTAACTCATTTCTTCCTCCTCCTCCTCCTCCTCTTCTCCTCCTCCCTCTCCTCTTCCTCCTCCTCCTCCTCCTCTTCTCCTCCTCCCTCTCCTCTTCCTCCTCCTCCTTCTCCTCCTCCTCTTCTTCCTCCTCCTCCTTTCTCTATTTTTTAAAAGAACTTTACACATGAACACTGCATCTATATCACCCCTACCCCTCTCTCCCCCACCCACCAACTCCCCTTGTGTTCCCCCTAAATTCACGATCTCTTTGTAGTTATTATTGTTACATATATAAATACATTTTTCCACATGTGTATATATAACCTACTGGTCCATTTAAAATATATTTATTTTATTTGACTTCCATGTATGGACATTTTTCCCTGCCCTGTATGTCTGTGCACCGTGTGACTGAAGTGCTTGCAGAGGCCAGAAGANGGGTCACCTGCCAGAGTTACAGATGGTTGTGAGCTCCCAGGTGGGTGCTGAGAACTGAACCAGGGTGCACTGGAGCAGCAGCCAGTGTTCTTAATCACTGAGCCATCTGTCTAGCCCCTACTGAGTCTGTTTAGCTTTGCTTGTATGTACATGCGTCCAGGGCTGACCACTTGGATTGGACAGCCTGTGTGGGAACTCATCCCTGGAGGAAACAGATTCTCCTTCTGTCAGCAACCATTGGCCACCTATAGTTCTTTATTTAGGGGTAGAACCTTGTGGACTTACTCCTGGCCAAGCCAGCATGTCAACGGNTATTGTCATCATGCCTGTCTTGTTGAGGCAACCATATTGTTGAGAGATCACAAATCCCTTTCCCCTGCCGTGTCTAGTGGACACTATCTAACAGTAGGAGTCCTAGGCTNATTCTTTTCCATCGCTTTGAAATATACCACCATTAAACACGTCACAACCTATACAGCCATTAGACTGCTAGTGGTCAGTAGGGTTGGTGCAGTCAGCCATTAGGACNTGCAGCTTACACATCAGGACATGCTTCCTAGTAGGGGCTAGCCTCTGCTCTTAGGTGGACACCCAGCATGGGGTTGCAGGCACAAGTACTCACCCTTGTCCCTGGCTTCTTCCTCTGCTCACAGCTGGGCTCTTAGCTAGACAGCTGTGCATGGATCACTAACTACTTGGTGGCCTTCCCCATCGCAGGCCCCTGGCCAGCTGTGGTAACACCTGGGACCATGCCCAGAGCATAATCTGGGCCTTTCTGATGACCTTCACTGAACGCAAGTCAGAACGCTACCCCTCCACACACAGACACACACATATACCTCTTCTCCTGTCTGAAGCCTCTGGTTGCCCCTCACAGAGCATAACCCAAAGACATGCTGACACACACATATACCTCTTCTCCTGTCTGAAGCCTCTGGTTGCCCCTCACAGAGCATAACCCAAAGACATGCTTAGAGTGCAATGGGGGTGGGGAGCCCCTCAGTTTTAACCTTTTGATGCGATTGGGTCATCTTTTGCTAAAAGGGGGGGTTCTTCTGTTAATTCTGTGAGAAACCATTGGATCTGCAGCCTGGGTACTAGGAATTGGGGGGAGGGACATGTGCACAGGATGAAATCCCTTGATGTATCCCATTGAGGCTTTGTGTGGAGGGTGCTTAGGTCCCACCCTTGCCTCATCCCTGGCCTCTGAAGGAAAGTAACTTTATTCTTACTAGTCTTGAACCTTTAGACTTTCAGGGGGCAGGGCCAGGCAGGAAAGGAGAGGAATGGAGCAAAGAAATGCAGGAGCACGTAGGCTAAGGCTTGGACCACATTTGTGTTCTTCAAGTGATATGAATGGAGCCTGCATGTCCTCTCTGCTGGCCCTGGCCATAGGCTGGCGGAGGGTAGTGCTCTTAGGTCTTGGGAAGCATTTTGAAGCATGTGACAGTACAGATGAATGTCGTACTGAAGTGATGAAGAGACGTCACTGTGGGCTGACTCCCAGCAACCTTACTGGTCTCAGCCCCTCCTGATGCACCCCACCACTCCCGACTTGCTCTCCACTCACCCACCATGTCTCTGTGGCTCCCTGAATATCTCTTCCCACTTACTATACTGGCCTCAGGTCTCCTGATCGCCTTGGATACCCACTCTGCCCTGCCACACCTGGCTGATGGTCCAGAAACTCCGAGAAGCCAGATCGTTAAGAAAACAGTGAACANAGGGCATGTACCCCAGTCTGTAGGATAGAAAGAGAACTATGCCATGTGGCTAACAGGGGGATATCAAGAGGTCGCCCATTGGTTATGGAGCACCTCAGCTATTCTGCCCCTACCCCTGCTCTTGCTCCCTGTCTCAGGTCACTGTATCTTTTAGGATTTCAGGCTTACCCCACCTATGGATTTTCAAGGTTGACACTCCCCTCATTACAGCAGCACACTCAGAGTCACGTTACGCCTCTTTATTTGACCAGGCCTATTATTCTGCTTACTAAGCCAGTAAACTCCATCAATCATTCTCTAGGGTTTTACTTCCATTTTCAGATGTATTCACGATTGAAAC
Organism: Neotoma lepida; assembly: GCA_001675575.1. Taxonomy (NCBI): domain Eukaryota; kingdom Metazoa; phylum Chordata; class Mammalia; order Rodentia; family Cricetidae; genus Neotoma; species Neotoma lepida. Next base: position 195,349 of record LZPO01089558.1, read on the forward strand.
ACATGTGACCTATCTTGCCAGCACACCAAGCATCAGACTTGATATCAATAGAGTGAGTCTCAAGTCCCTTTAAGAGTCCTACTGTGGGGAGCTGGAAAGACGGCGGGGTGGGTAACAGTACTTGTTGCTTCTACAGAGCACCTACGTGGTAGTTCACACCATCTTTAACTCCAGTTACTAGNCTCTGACCTCCACAAGCACCAGGCCTGAAAATGTGGTATACACACACACACACAGGCAAAACACTCACAGCTATAAAATAAAATAAATACACCTAAAATAAAACTAAAAAAATTAAAACTAAAAAGAAAANTCCTACTATAGGTCATTGAGACGGTTCAATGGGTAAAAGTGCTTGCTGCCAGGCCTGATGAGTGGAGTTCATGTGTTAGAAGGAGAAAACCTACTCCCCAAAGTTGTCCTCTGACTCCATCTACACACACTGTGGAAAGCACACACCAACACACACACACACACACACACACACAAACACACACACACACACAATAAATACATAAATTTAACAAAAATCGCTAATATTGTCTACAAAGGCAAGCTAACACTTTCATTTAAATCACAGATCTAAGTCGGTTACTTGATTACCTGTGATTAATCTTCAAGGGACAACCACACCCATATAAGCACTTGGCTGTCCTGTCACTTCTCAGTAAACCCNGGCACTTTTGAACCTCTCAGCCCCAGTGAGCTGGGCACTGAGATCCCTGCTTTACAGAGTCCATGGGGACCCAGGGGAGGGATGGTCCCTTCTTGGTCTGGCCCNGAGTGCTGGACCAACTTTCCTGAGTGATGCTGAGCCAGCTCTGGACATACCCCCATGTCTAAACAAAGTCCAGTGGGTCCCAGATAACCCCAGGGTTTGCTGACTTCCTCTTCACACTCATCCTAGGATGGCCTGAGAAAAAAAGCAAGGGTGCTGTTGCATGGCCGCTGATAGCCCTGTGCTGGGGCGCTGGCCAGCGCCACTCTGGCTTTCTCAGGGGCTTGGGCTGATTGCCCAATACACAGCCTGAATTAAGTGTGTTAAGAACATCTAGTTCTTACACAACTGCCCTACCGTCTTATTGCTAGACAGGAAGTTGTGACTGCCCCTCATGTAGCTTGCTTCCCAGCTTGNTGGGACCCACTGCCTTGTTCATGGATGAATACTGGTCTAGATCTTTCCTTATCTGCCTGATGGGCACATCCAGGTCCTGCCCCAGGTCCCTACACACTGCACCCACCAAGGTAACACATGGCTTACCCCTGCTTTGCNCCAGCCACCTCTGAACTTTACTTTCAGGGGAAAGGGTCCTTTGTATCTTAGTTCTCCATGCAGGGACAAAGAGTTTTCAGACTTGAATTGTTGAATTGGAGGTTCATCCCTTAGGCTGTAACCGGCAGCACTCTGTGCCTGGGATGTGGCTCTGCTATGTCCTTCTCTCAAGTCCTCTTCCTGGGCCTGAACCTACCTGCTGCTCCCTCCCTCTACCTGCAGTATCCTTGCTGCCTCTCCACCTAATGTCTCACTCCTGTTTTTCCGCTGACAC
>LZPO01089558.1:202618-216240 GCA_001675575.1 Neotoma lepida
GACAGGCTCCAAAGCTACACAGAGAAACCCTGTCTCGGAAAAAAAAGTTCTAAAAATTACTTTAACATCAACTCAATCCAACAACTAAGAAATAACTGCAGGTAAATCGCCAAGCCTTAGTCCAGAGAGAGGGGAGGGCTAAACCTAACAGAACGGCAGAGTGGAACTGCATAGATGCTGTGTGTAGGAAGAAAACATCAAATTGCATTTCATTTGCCTTTAAGTGCAGGCAACAGCTGGATTCCAGATAAATATCTTATCAGGAACAAAGACACTGACAGTCAGCAGCAGCCAGGAGACAGGCCCTCAGCCACCAGCAGCCCTGTCCCCTTAGGGACACCCACATAGGTGACCTGGATCCTTGGCTTCAGCTAAGTTAGTGAGTTTGTTAAGTATTTAAATGGAGCATCCCGTAGGGAACAGCAATGCGCAACCCCAAGGCATGGTGGGAGTTCCTGAGGAGGTCTGTAGAGAGATANGGCTGTATGAGAGCCTGTGGAATTCTAAGTTACATTTCTCCAAGGATNTCATTTACAACAATGTTTAAGCGAAGCATANCTTAGACTTCAAGGGAAGTTTAAATTTAAGGAAAACATGTGAGCTGGTTGATTTTTCTNGTTTTAAAGATTTTCTNGTGTAACTGCTGTTCTCAGGTGGTTTATGAGGCCACTGTTTTAGACTTGGGAGGAGAGAAATGGTGAAATAGTAAAACTCAGGATTACAAGTGTCCTGGTCTTCAGCAAGAACAGTTCTTTTGTGGTTGCTCTTGTTTATACTTTTTAAAGGATTTGTCTTTATTATTACTTTAAAATTATCTGTAGGGGGCTGGAGAGATGGCTCAGCGGTTAAGAATCCAGACTGCTCTTCCCGAGGTCCTGAGTTCAATTCCCAGCAACCACATGGTGGCTCACAAACATCTGTAATGAAATCTGGTGCCCTCTTCTGGCCTGCAGGTGTACATGCAGACAGAACACTGTATACATAATAAATAAATCTTTAAAAAAAAACTGTCAAAAAAATTATTTGTATATATGTCTGTGTTTGGATACGTGCACATGAGTGCAGGTGCCTGCAGAGGCCAGAAAAGGGTGTCAGGTCCCCTGGAGCTAGAGTTACAGATAGTCGTGAGGCACCTGAGCTGGGTGCTGAGAACCAAACTGAGGTCCTCTGCAAGAATAACACACACTATTAACCACTATATCCTCCCCCCGACTCTTGTTTTGTCCATTGAGACAGGGTCTTATGTATCCTAGGCTGCCTTGAACTCCCTGTGTAGCTGAGGATGATGGCCTTGAACTTCTGATTTTCTTACCACCACCTCCCAAATGCTGGTATTAAAGGCATGCACCACCAGGCCCAGTTTATGTGGTGNTGGGGATTAAAACCCAGGGCTTTGTGCATGCTAAGCAAGCACTCTACCAACTAAACCACATCCTCAGCCCTCATTAAAAAATCATATTTTAAAATTTTTTAATTATGTCTATATGNGCTGGGTATAGTGGNGCANGCCTTTAATCCCAGCACTTGGGAGGCAGNGGCAGGTGGATCTCTGTGAGTTCTCTGGTCTATATAGTGAGTTCCAGGACAGCCAGAGCTACATACACTATCGCGAAACACACACACCCCCATCAAATTATATGTATATATATGTGTGTCTTTGTATGAGTATATGTGCATGAATGCTGTTCCAGAGAAAGCCAGAAGAGGGTGTTGGGTCCCCTGGAGGTGGAGTTATAGGTAGTTGTGAGCCACCCAGTGGGTGCTGAGATCTGAACTCAGGATCTCCCTAAGAGCAGGTGCTCTTAACTCCTTAATCACCCCCCTCATTCGTTGCTTTTAGCATTCTTGTTTGAGATGTCTTATGTCTTTAGGAAAATCTATATTTTCTCTGTAGGCAATTTTTAAAAATGTGTTTAAGTGGGTGTGGTGCACCAGTATGTGGGTGTGTAGAGGCTCACAGTTGATGTTGGGTGTCTTCTTTGACCATTCTTTACTATTTATTGAGGCAGGGTCTCTTGCTGGACCCAAAGCTTGCCAGTATGATTTAGTCTAGTTATCCAANTTGCCCCAGGAATCCCCTCCTGAGGACTGGAATTACAGGTGACCTCTACANTTCCCCTTTATCTGAGTTCTGGGGATCCAAACTCCAGATCTCACACTGGTGAAGCAAGGACTTCGCTCATGGAGACATCTTCCCAGCCTTCTGTAGACAATTTCGGTTTTATTAGTTGTTAGTAGTTAGAAGTTTCCTGACTCTCACTCATCAGAAAAAGCAAACTAGACCCCAGAGTGTGTTAGTCAATTTTTTCATTGCCATGTGAAAATGCCTGATGAAAGTACAAGGAAGTCTAAGTATACTTCTAAGAATACTTCCTTGAGTAGAAGGAAGGAAGGTTTGCTTCAGCTCTGTTTGGTGATGCAGCCCATCATGTCAGGGCTATTCATGGCAGCAGGNGAGTAAGCCAGATGGTCATATTGAATCTGTAATCNGTAAGTAGATGAATGCTGGTGCACAGCTTGCTTTCTTCTATTTATTCAGGTTGGGACCCNAGCCCATTTGGTGGTGCCACCCACATTCAGGTGAGTTCTCTGCTTAGCTAAATCTCTCAGAAAACACCACCATAGACATATCAGGTGTGTGTGCTGATCCCACTGGGAGAGAAAAAGACCATTACCAGCTTTTTTTGAGAAGCACGCTTTATTAAATAGCGGCCAGGACGATGGACACTGGCTGGGTCCATACCTGGGATTCCCAGAGTATGGTCCNGAACTACATTAGTCAGAAGCTTATAAAGGCAAAACCTTTGTAAGCAATGTACTTCCCATCTTAATCCAATCAGGGGCAAGCATACATCCTGACATGCTTCCTGCCTGCCTACCTCCTCCTATGTATGATCAAGCACATCCTGTGCAGTTGGGGTAACCAAGGCTGTTTACAGAAAGTAAAACCATGTGGCTTGTTATATTACATGAACAACAGCCCACAGCATTCCAGGAACTTATCTGTTCTTGGGCAAGTGAGGCTTACAGATTAGAGACATTTTATTTTATAGATCTCTTAAGCAGAGTAATTTAAACTTAAAACATAACTTTAGCCCTCACATACTCCCACTTGAGTTGTATCCTGAGTCAAATCCTTGACTCTGTGGTNGGTACCTGTTTATATTGAGATCTAAGAACCCCAGCTTAATGGCATCCAGATGGGAATTTATGTATGTAGTTAAGGCATTAGTGATTAAGAGTCAAGTGTAGGGCTGGAGAGATGGCTCAGAGGTTAAGAGCACTGACTGCACTTCCAGAGGTCCTGAGTTCAATTCCCAGCAACCACATGGTGGCTCACAACCATCTGTAATGGGATCTGGTGCCCTCTTCTGGCGTGCATGAATACATGCAGGCAGAACACTGTATACATAATAAATAAATCTTTAAAAAGAGTCAAGTGTAATTAGAAGAGGCAGAAGGGCCAAAGGCCCTGTGATGGCTGACATCAGAGTCACTATCTAGAAGGAGCCTGGAAATGAGACTGGGACCAGTCATTTATTTCATCTCAGGTCTCCCTTTATTGCATTTTTTTAAAAGTACAACCAGATTATCTCTAATGGCTCAAGAGTGGCTTTGTATAGAAACAACAATTTTCTCTTAAAGCCATACAATAACCTCCTTGTTCTACATAGAGCAGGTCGAGTACCCTATCACAGTGTAGAACTTCAGCTAATAAGTCTACTGTTGATAAATCTGGGTCTATTTTGTTTTAACCAGTGCCTTTCCTGTCAATAGGCACAACTGATAGCCATTTTGTCCCCTTTGCTGGGGAGTTTCCTTTTGACCTAACATTCCAGTCTTTTGTAGAGGATAAGGGACCATGTACTCTCTTCTGTAACTACTTCCTGCTGAAATTAGGATGCTGTTGTTAGGACCCAGGAAGGAGGAATGCTAGTCAAAGGCCAGGAGAGGATTCAGACAATGGAGCATTCATCAGAAGCATCTGGTTCACTGACCCAGCTGAAGAGACAGAGAGCAATCACATCAGCTGGATTGGTTCACATCAGCTTTCAGTCAGTCCAGGGCTTGTCACTGTTTGGAGTAGTTTGTAATCGGTAGATGATTGTGGATGGTGTCAGTCAAGTGGCAATCTGCTGAGACAGATGAAGACTAGGCACAGAAGTAACAGTTAAAAAACTTAAAGGGAGAGTCATGGTGCAGTTTTACTCCATGGTTAGCATTACCACAATCAAGATGGTGTTGTCTGTGCCCCATAGTCTTCTTTGGAGACCTTATGGTCAACACTAGGAACTAACATTTCTGTCAATTATGGAAAACTTTTTCCATTAATCATTTAAAATGCCATATTTAGCAGATCTCTGAAGANTTTGAGGACTATAATCTATTAAGTATACCTGATTTTAAATAGACTTTACTTGTTTTTAGTTACTTGCTTAAGGCTTAACCTTGAAAACACATACAGGAGGATAGATAAAGCTTGAGTCTGTAAACGAATTATGTAACAGTTCATAATAAGTTAGTAGCTTTTAGAAGATTAGGATTTTACAGCTTTATTTCTGTTAAGTTTGAGCCTGAAAAAAATTTCTGAATTGAAGTCCTTTTAGTATCAAAATAAAGCTTTAAACCATAAACAGAGTCCATAGGGCAGGCTGGCTGCTTTCCTGGTCCTTTCATAGAGCACTATTACAGAATATCACAGGTTCTTGTATGACTCAGTTTATCAAAATAGATAAAGGTTAACAAAGTTAGAAAAGACAAGGAGGCTAGACATATATTCTTAAGTCAGTCTTAGTTAGCCTGAATAGACCTTAAATAGGAGAGACATTCTATAGGCTCTTTACATCTAGATGTGTATAAGGCTAGACATATATTCTTAAGTCAGTCTTAGTTAGCCTGAATAGACCTTAAATAGGAGAGACATTCTATAGGCTCTTTGACAGACTTCTTAGATCATTGTCTTGCTACATCATAAGGATAGGAATATCCCACTTTCTGGTGTTTAATGTTTAGTGCTTGTAGCTGTGCCCCTAACTCTTTAGCCCTTCTTTCTTTCTTTAATTAATTAATTATTTAAAATTGCACATTAATAAAGACACCACGACATAACACATTTTATAAAATTAAAATGTCCCACAGCCTTATGAATTTAAATATTTTAAAACCTNTTACTTTTAAAAGGTANAGTTCTGTTTTTGGTTTAAATTTTCTGTAAAACTCCAAAATTTCCTTTTAAAGAAGTTTAAAATCTCTCAACTGTGGGCTCCTGCAATATCAAAAAATAAATTAAGTATCTTTTTTTTACTTCAAGAGGGAGCAATAGGGCACACCCACAATCTAGACCAAGCAAAACCATACTCCAATAGTGCAAACAACTCAATGCTCAATATCTGAGATTCACTCACAGTCCTCTGGCCCCTCTGGCTTGGGCCACCACTCTGGCCCCACCCTTGGAATTACACACAGCCTGTGGCATCCACATTTTCAAAACTTCTGGGGGCTGCATTTTCACAANTAGCCTCTCCTGGGCTCTCTTTAGGAACTCCAGCCTTGCCATACAGTGCCAAGCCTCAGCTCTCCATGAAACTTTAATGTCTTTAAAACCAATACCACCTGAGTGTATCTTACATTACAAAAGTCAACTGCCCGCATGAGGTACATTCTTGTACATGAAGGCATGGAGGTGCAACTTTAACACCTTATTAAACAAGCATTGTTTTAAAATTTTATGTTTTATAAATCTTGTTTTTATGACTTTGTTTTCAGGACAAGAATTATCATATAAAAATCCATCCTAAATGTTTGTTTGGAGCCTATGGCTTGCCCCTGCATGGTCTGGGAAGCCCCCTCCCACTCAGAGAATCTCTAAACAAAGGAAAGGGACCAAAAGCACAATTCCTCATTCTTGGTGACTACTGCAGCTTCCTCCCCAAAGCCATCAGCCACCCAAGTCCCAACCTAAGCACTCAGCTTTTGACCATACTTGGGCACAAACCTAGCTTGCAGAGGACATGTTACCACCCCTTGTCTACAATCTATAAAATTTTCCTACTCTGGCTCAGGTGTGAGACTTCTCTGGCCTCTATCTCTGAGACCAGTGAACCCACCCAGGAGTTGCTTTGCTCTTAATAAACCTGTTGCTATACTTTTAAATTCAGCTTGATCTGGCTTATTGCATCAGTGGAGAAACTTATTATTTGGGGCAGAAAACCTATTACTAATACAAAATATCTTAGAGAACTGTTGTTGCTTCCTGGGTTGGTTTATACCATGTAGTCACCTTTAATCAAGATNGTAGTGAAGTCACATGGCAATTATACTCTCCGACCCTAGCAAAGATGGTTGCCTCCATCCTGAGGAATAATAGCAGCTAAGATGGCTGCAAGTCACATGTTGCTTATATTTCAAAATGGTATCATGCCACATGATTACCTATGTTTGGATTTTTAACTATCAACCCTCTGCATTTTGGGCTTTAAGTTAACTTTCTCCTCCTCCTCCTCCTCTTCCTCCTCCTCCTTCTTCTCCTCCTCCTCCTCCTCTTCCTCCTCCTCCTTCTTTGTTTTTTTGAGACAGGGTTTATCTGTGCATACCTGGCTGTCCTGGAACTCTCTCCAGGCTGGCCTTGAACTCATAGAGATCTGCTTGTCTGTACCTCCTGAGTGCTGGGATTAAAGCTGTACACCACCACTACCCAGCATTCACTTTTTTTGTTACAGATTTTACAGATTTTTTAACCATACTCAATAAACTTACAAATTTTGAGGTACAGAAAGTTCACATAATAAACTTTCACATTTTGAGATAAGCTTTATATCTTAGCAAAGTTTTAGGCAGTTAAATGAAACCACTAGTCTAATTTTTTTCTGTTCTGCTTTGCTGTCTTCTCCCTGTCTCGGGGTCAGGTAGATCTCCTGACATAGGACATAAAGGAAACTTAAATAAACATGCTTGTGTCTAGAGAAGGCAGAGCCATAACCCANCTCCAGAGTCATCTTTTCAATAAAGTAGAGCAGCATAAAACAACTTTAATATTACTCACACCCAAAAGACACTTGAATTCCTGTTAAACTGAGTCCAATGACCAGAAAGCTCAGAGATAAATTCTGAGCTCTGGCCATCAAAACAGCCATGGCAAACTGTATTAGCAGTGGTGGATGGAGACTGGCAATAGCAGAGAAAGCAAAATCAAAACCAATAAACACAGAAAATAGAAAGCTCACACACTCAAAGGAGACCAGTTGAAACAAAACATGCAGTGACTACCATCATTCATACATTCAGCTGAGCTTCACCCATATCCATCTTGGATCCTATGTTGCCACAAATTTTATGAACACACCAGAAAACACAGACCCACTTGTACACACAAAACAGACAGACAAAACTTTCCAAACAAGCAGAACCAGGCATGTGGGTGGCATCTCACTTCTTGTCCTGGATGGGAGAGGATTTGGGTGCTGTTGAACACCTCCTCACCCCGGATTTGGATACTATGGANCAGANCCAGACTATGACTTAACAGGGGAGGCCACTGTAGATGGTGACTGCTTTTCTCAGCGTGGCAGTTCACTCCAATAGTCCATGGACCCAAAAGCATGCTTCAGAGCCTTGGAACANTTCAAGGCACANATCTCCTGAGGCAGCTCTTCNGCNCTGGAGTCCTGGAGTGAAGGTTTAGAATTTGGGTGGATGGCCTGATCTTGCTGGGGCCTCCAGAAAATGTTAATCCCACCAAGCTAGATAAGACCATTACCACAAGTTTTCAGTATAATTTGAAGCAAGCTTTATTAAACACTGGAGGATGATGGACACTGGGCCAGGTCCATATCCAGGATTCCCAGAGTATGGCATGAAATTACATTAGTCAGAGGCTTATAAAGGCAAAACTCTCAAGGCTACATACTTCCCACTATCATCCAATTGGGGGCAAGCATACATCCTGAGGTACTTCTTGCCTTTGTGTGATCAAGCAGAGGGATTGAAGCCTCTTACCCATGTTATGGTCTATCTTGATTGTCAACTTGACAGGACTTAGAATCATTACAGAAACATGCATGATGGCTAAAGTTACATTTTAAGTTTAAATTACTACGCTTAAGAGAACTACAAAACAAAAATGCCTCTAACCTGTAAGTCCCACTTGCCCAAGGACAGATAACTTCCTGGAATGCTGGAGGCTGTTGTTCATGTAAGCCATGTGTTATCACTTTCTGTAAACAGCCTTGGTTGCCATAACTACACAGGATGTGCTTGATCACACAAAGGCAGGAGGTACAAAGGCAGGAAGTACCTCAGGATGTATGCTTGCCCCCAATTGGATGACAGTGGGAAGTATGTAGCCTTGAGGGTTTTGCCTTTATAAGCCTCTGATTAATGTAATTCATTCTCCCTCTTTCTTTTCTTTCTTTCTTTCTCAATTTTTTCTTCTAACCTTTCTCTCTTATCTAGTTAAAAAAAGGAGGGATATAGGAATGATAGGATAAAAGGGTAGATTATTGAATCTACTTTTAAACTAAAAAGCAAGTACTAGTCAAATATTTTACATTAGTATGGATTTTTGTATATTGATTCAAATTTAAGGTTCTTTTTGTTATACTATATTACATATATTTCTACTTTTAATTAATTGTACCTGTGCAACTCATTTAAAAATGTAATGAAAAGATCTAGTCCTTGAAAGCTATTATTACAAACTATTTAGGATAATTAAGAAATGCAGGTTAGTAGTTACTCATCTATAACAATCAAACTAGTAGTCATGTTAGGTATGTTTTCAAGGTTAAACAGAGATATATTTTATGTAGGTAGATAGTCTTCAAATACTTCAGAGGTCTACAGAATGTAACATTTAAGATGTTTTAATAACATAAGGCTTTTCATGACAGTAAAATATGTCTGTTCCTGGCAAAACCAATCTACTTCAGAGAAGTTGATGGGCATTGAAGAGCCTCCATATGGAGTTTGCTTTCAATGTGGAAAAGGCAGCCACTGGGCAAGAAATTGCCCTTGCCTCAACTGCTGACAGCATGCTGTTCAAATTGGACAAGCAGGACACAATAGAAGTTGACTGCTAAACTTTGCCAAGACAAGGTAGACCAGTCCTTCAAAATTCCCACTTCACAGAAAAATCTGTCAGATATTCTGGGCCTGTAGGCCAAAATGTTGCAGAAGAACCTTGAGTACAAGCCAGATGTCTCATCACTTCTATAGTTTTGGAAGTTGTTTACTCTGTACTTCCTGTTTACTCAGGTAATATTTTATCCTTCTCAGGTTTCTGATGGGGTTAAAGATTAGATAGTTATAATTTTACCATTTTCCTTGTTACCAATTTCAGACAAGAAACTCACAAAAGAGATGTAAAGTTTATAAAGGCTGAGAGACATAAAAGCTTAAGAAATGTTTTAATGTCTACAATGATATTTTTAGGCTGGTAATATAAGTTATGATAGGAAGTAATTTAGGTCAAAACTTTGGACTCACCAAGATAGAATAGATATGGAATACTTTCTCCAAAGTTGCCAAATGGACTGGACATAGTGAATGTAATCCTTACCTGATAAATATTCTTATTGTATATAGTTTATTGATGTTAGAGAAAGAGCCTTTTATTGGACTAAAAGGGGGAGATGTTGGAATAATCATTTTGTACACTGTGTGAAGATGTGTCTGTTTTACTTCACCTGCCTAAGGCACTTGATTGGCTTAATAAAGAGCTGAACAGCCAATAACTAGGCAGGAGAGGATAGGTGGGACTTCCAGGTAGAGATAGGAACTCTGGAAAAGGAACTTGCATGGGAGATTTGCCAGCCAGATGCAGAGGAAGTCGGATATATGGTACTGAGGAGAGGTAACGAGCAATATGGCAAAATGCAGATGTTAAAATGTAACATCAATAGGTTAATTCAAATTTTAAGAGCTAGTTGGGAACAAGCCTAAGCTAGGGGTAAGCTTTCATACTTAATAAGAAGTCTCCATGTCATTTTTGGAGGAGCTGACAGTCCAAAGAAAGACCTGCTACAGTTTTGTGCCACTGAATGACTGGATACATTCTGAGGACTGTGTCCTCAGGCAACTTTATGATCATCTGATATACAGACTAAGATGGCTATGATGTCCATAGGGGCTCTGTTTCATAGTACTTCTGCACACATTTCTATTGGATGCTTCTTGGGAGTGGATCTGCCTGTGTTCAACTTTAATGGGTATGGTCCAGTAGTTCATCATTGTGGATATGCCATTAGTCACCAGCAACACAGANGAGCCCTGCTCTTCTGTGTCCTTGTAAATAATTAAAAGTGNTCCGTTCTCCANNNTGACCAGTCCAGCTGAGGTCACACATGGTTCTAATNCATATTCTATGGTCATAATGAACCTGGGCACCTTCCTATATGTTCACTGACCTCCAAACTATCCTCATCAAAGTGTCTTCAGGTTCTTCTGCCCATTTCTCCTTGGAGATGTCTGCCCTTTTCTTAGTGATTTGAAAGAGCTTTTTTGGCTGTTTGTTTATTTTGAGGTAGGATCTTGTTATGTAGCCCTGGCTGACCTGAAGCTTTCTATGTAAACCAGGCCTCGAACTCACAGAAATCTGCCTGTCCCTGCCCTGAGTGCTGGGGTTAAAGGAGTGCATCACCATGCCTGGCTTGGAAGAATTCTTTATATACAATCTGAACAAAAGTCCCCAATATGTTACTGTGCACACACATGCATAGCAAATGCCCCTGATTTTTTTTTCTATTTTTCTCTTACTGAAAATATATTTTTATACAATATATTTTGATTATGGTTGCCCCTGACTTTTAATTGTCGTTATCAAGGGAGTTTCACTAATAATAATAATTAAAAAAAAAGTGTAACAGCTACTATTCTGCACAGCCTCATTCAGTTATGTGTGTCACCCACTTTGTCCTTTCTGGTTATCCCCAGCCTTGCTCGGAGTATAATTTGATAAACCCCAGTCTTTCTCTTGTTTGTCAGTATGGGGGATATTTTCACAGGTGTCTTTCAGTAGCCTGGCAGTTCTGATTTTTGAAGACCTGTGTCTGAGGCTGTGTGGGCCATGGTATGGGAACTTCCTGCTGCAGAAAGTATCAAGGGACGGACCTGTGCCACAGTGGAGAAATGACCCAGAACAAGATTCAGCATATTCTTTCTTGGAGGTCCCATGCCTCTGTCTGCATACAGCAATCCCAGAACTATGCTCTCCTTGACACTCAGCTCTCTAGTGTGCTTGAACTTGTGCTGGAAACATGGCAGACTGGCTGCAGTGCCCTTGGTTGGCACAAAACTGCCATTCCTCAAGCTTCATTGGCATCTTGAGGTTACCTGTTGTCTTAGTTTGGGTTTTTATTGCTGTGAAGAGACACCATNACCATGGCAACTCTCATAAATGAAAACATTTAACTGAGGGGGCTCACTTAGAGTTTCAGAGGTTCAGTCCATTATCATGATGAGGAGCATGGTGGCATGCAGGCAGAGGTGGTGCTGGAGCTGAGAGTGCTACATCTTGACTCAGAGGTAACAGGAAGTCAACTGACTGTCACACTGAGAGAAGCTTGAGCCAAAGAGACCTCAAAGCCTGTCNCCACTGTGACACACTTCTTCCAACAAGGCCACACCTCCTAATAGTGCCACTCCCTTGNGGGACATTTTCTTTCAAACCACCACATTCTACTCTCTGGCCCCCAAAGGCTTATAGCCATATCATAATGCAAAAAATGCATTCAGTCCAACTTCAAAAGTCCCAATAGTCTATAACAGTCTCAAACTTGTTTCAAAATCCAAAGTCTCTTCTGAGATGCATGGAANTCTCTTAACTCTAATCTCTCTGTAAAAAATCAAAATACAAAAATCACATCACNTATTTCCAACATATAGTGGCAAANGTTGTGCATTACCATTCCAAAATGCAGAGAAGGGAGCATAGTGAGGAAATACTGGACCAAAGCAGGACTGAAAACCAGCTGGGCAAACTCCAAACTGCATTGAAAAGTTCTTCAAATCTCCAACTCTGTTCAGCTTTGTTGATTGTAACACACTTCTTTTCTTGGGCTGGTTCCACTCCCAATTAGCAGTTCTCCTCAACAGGTATCCCACAACTCTGGCATCTCTAACATCTTGAGTTCTCCAATGCAATCCAGGCTTCAACCTCACATCTTCACACAATGGCCTATTAGGCCTCCATTAAGGGACATCCCTGACATGTGCCTGGCCTCAGCAGCATTCCTTTGGTGTGGAGAAAATTTCTACAACCTNTTTATGCTACACTTAATTCTAAAGCCAGAACCATGTGTCTGAAGCTGCCAACTTCTGCTGCTTGCTGNGGCTAGAGCATGGCTTCCTTGTTCAATTANGTCTTCACTGGCTTCCTGTTTTNCACCTTCACTGCCTAAGCTTGGCTGTTCTTGAATTTGCTCTGTAGACCGTTCTTGAATTTGCTCTGTAGAACAGGCTGGTCTCAAACTCAGAGATCCATCAGCCTCTGCTTTCCTAGCGCTGGGATTAAAGGCNTGTACCACCATTCCTGTCTCTAAGCTTTTCTTAAATTCCTTTTCACAAGTTGTAAATTTAGCTGGGTGAGGTCTGTATCACTTCCCAGGGGACCAGCCNCCAACAGCACAGGGCTCAAAGGGAATCCCATAGAGTTGGTGTGTGCTGTGACTTTTTTATCAGAGGGGGTAGGGGAAAAGACACTCACATACTCTCCTGATGGTTTCCTTCAGACCTTTTATTTATTCTTCTTTCATANTCTCTATTCTCTATTTTCCTGGTGATTTCCTTCTCTCATTGCTGATGTTTTCCTCCTAACGCCTTTANCTCTATTTCTATTCTTTCCCTTACATCNTAAACACCCCAGCAAATTCTTCCAGGCAATATAAATATTATAACATGGTTACATTCTGTTTTTCAAGTGAACAATTACAATGAATACAAGTAAAAAAAACAGCATCCCTTACATGATTAAATATTTTACATATTACAGGTGAAAAACAAATTATCCCAAGAACCCACGCACATTCATACCCAAGCAACTTGTTATAGATTAACAGNGTGTAAGAAAACAGGATAGTCTTTTACTGGCAGGCTGCATTTTGCAGTTACAAAGAAAGGACCAATCACTTTATTACTTATCTTGAAAGGTAATCTTATAAGGAATCTTAAAGGAATCACAAATCTAAACTTTTATATATGAAAAAGAATCAAGAATCAGTCAGCTCTATTTTAAATCTTTAGGATGCATACCCACTTATTGCAGACTAAGTGAGGTCCAGCCCCTCAATAGTCCACTNCCAGNGTCTGGAAAGAATGTACGACCAGCTGATAATCTAATCTCTGATGATATTAAATGAATTTAAGTACACAAAACTCTTAGTCCATACACTTTATTCTTCTGAGTCAGTTCTCTCTCTACACAGCTTCTTTTCTGCCCTCATGCTTAGCTCCTCTCTGTCCCCTTTTTACCTGTCCTCTCATAGCTCTAACTAAGCTCTTATGTTTTTGATCTCATCTTCATCCTCTATTCCTTTGTCCTCCATCTTTCCTTCCTCTTTTCCTCTCTTGACCCGATTCAAATCCACCTACAGTCTGCAAAACTTTTCCTTGCTCCTTATTCCTTGGCC
>LZPO01089558.1:241957-260853 GCA_001675575.1 Neotoma lepida
CTTTCCTGGAACTCACTCGGTAGCCCAGGCTGGCCTCGAACTCACAGAGATCCACCTGCCTCTGCCTCCTGAGTGCTGGGATTAAAGGCGTGCGCCACCGCTGCCAGGCGGGAATAACACTCTTGAAGCACAGCTCAAGGGGTTTTATATGAGATCAGACCTGGTCCCAGGAGGCCTGTGGCTATCTTTGGACCTTAAGGAGTAGGAGAGACAGGGCTAACTTTGTCTAGTGTGCCCTGCATAGAGGATGCTGTGGGGATACAATATCTTACTGAACCCCATTCCTGAGGGTCCAGCTCAGGCCCTATCTGGACAAGTCTGGTCCCAGGCAAGATGTTTCCCAGGCTGGATGAGGCAGGCTCTCCCACCACTGGGGCAAGGGTCATGTGGTGGGTCTATGGCTGAGAAAGGCCTTTTCCAGGAGCCCCTGAAATCTGCTGCACCTATGTCCTGAGTCTGTTTTCTTGACTTTGTCTTCTTGTCTCCCAGCTGTAGCCTCTTGTGGATGCTAGGACTGAGGGGCAGTAAGGATCAGGAGACTGAAATAGGCATCTCCACTCACTGGAGTTTGAGCTGCCTTAATTTTCTCTCTAGGAGATGCCTTGGTCCTGGATGCCTTCCCTCCCTCATTCTCAGCCTGCCTCCTACCAAGACTCTTGTCTGTCTCCCTTCAGCAGGCAAGGGTAGTGCTTGGAAGGTAACCCTGTGTGGTTCTGAGTCCCTGGGAGGACTGTTGCTCTGGATCTCTGGAAGGAATGGGTGTTGTTTGGTAAGCTTGCCTCCCTGCCTCCCTATCTCCCTGCCCCTTGGGCCTTGGTGGTGCCTCCAGGAGACCCAGGCAGCTGGAAGGGTGGGGTGCGCAAAGAAGCTCTGAGGCTTGTCCTCCAGGTGTATGTGGGGACTCTTAGGCTCTATCTTGTGTCTCCCAAGGGATCATTACTAGAGAGACATTTCATCTCACAGATGGGACAGTGTCTAGACTGGCTAGTATGACTGGAGCTGCAGAGGGCCGTGCTGGGTTTGGCTCCCAACTCAGCAGACCAATCCATGTGACCCAAACCAGGAGGGAAGCCAGGCAAGGGTTGTTCCTGGCCACGAAGTGAATGCTTGTGAACCTACAACAGGGGGACTCCCAACCAACGCCGGGNCCTCATTCTTTCTGCGCCCATGCTAGCCACACGGGGGCACTGGAGCTCCGCCATTGCTAATGGCTGGCTAGGCGCTTCCAGTGATTTGGGGATTCCGGTTTGACTGAAGCCAGGCTGGGGCCTCCAGAAGGCCCAGCAGACTAGGAGGGCTTCCTGGGACTGAGGTCATGCCTGGAAGGAGTCTGGGTGACTGATGCTGGCTGGACACTGGGATTCCTCGGGTTGTTGTAGTGGCTGTGCTAAGCCTGGATAAGTGGCAGGGGGCAGGTGGGAGGGGGACAACAGGANCTCCCCAGTCTGGTGACTTCTCTCCCTAAGTCTGTCCTCCCCTCAGAAGCTAGGGAGCAAGGAGTAAGTCCCACCCCAGGGCCAGAGCTGAATAATGCATGCTGCACAAACGGAGGTTTCAACACCAAGGGAGGGGGAGGGGCCCCAGGCTGTGTTAATATTTATTAAACCCACAGCCCGTCATTCAAGAGCCTCATAAATATTAATTCCTAGTTAAACATTTATATGAACGAGATTGCTTCTCCTCCCCCTCAAAGAACCTGTTTGAAGCTGGTGGTTGTGGTGGCCTTGGGGGAAGTGGGGTCTCCAGGGACCGCTTGGGAGGAAGGCTAGAATGAGTCAGCTGGACTTCTCACTCTGTTGCAGCCCCTGGCTCCAGCCAGCACCTGCCTGCTTTAGTCAGAACCTGCCTGCTTTCCATACCCAGGCCCCAGAACAGCTCCAGCTGACCTTCAGGACCCCTGCAAAGTCCTCACGGTGAAGCCCCTGCCTCAGCTGCAAAACCAGTGTTTCTAGCAATTAGCTTCAGAATCTGTCAGTCACGCATAATTCAGCAGGATTTAGCTGGCGGGGGAGGGTGAGACTCTGGGAGACNNGGGTCACATGTGGCGCCATTGCATGGGCTCCAGGCAGCTTGCGCTCCAGCACGCTTGGTGCAGACCTTTGGAGTCAGAAGCATCCTCAGGCCGTGGCCAGCAGCGTCTTTGTTTTGTGGACTTTGAGTATTGATGTGGAGGTGTGGTGACTAGGGGTCCTAAGCCTGAGCTCTGTCATCACATTAAGTACAACATGTCTGCCCAGTGTCCCCCACAGCCCTTTCCACATTTTGTTTTGCTTGTGCAATTTTAATCCAGGTGTAGCCAACTTTTAAGATGGTATAACACAGGATCTAACTTCATTTCACTCCACATCGCAAGCCACTTACCCCGCCACTGTGTTCCCCCTTGATTTGCAAGGTCTCCTCTGACCTACATGAGCTCTCACGTGTCTGTTCAGAGTCAGNGTGTTCCTCGGTGGCGCCTCGCCGGCTTCCTGTCATTTTATTTTTAGTTACCATGGCTATGTAGCTTGTCTCCATCCTGGCAGAGTGCGCCCTTCCCCTGCATTCTTTCCAATCAGCTTCCCCATTCACGGTCCTTTATTCTTCCATAGCCGGCTGAGAATAGGGCTGTCGAGTTTCCGAAAAGAGCCTGCAGGAACTGTGATTTGCATGACATTAACAGGGAGACTAATTTGGGGACAATTGTTGGCGGTGCTATCCAGACTCACCCCCTGTCTGACCATGGCACCTTCTCCTTTCAGTTGCTCGGCTGAGTCCTTTCATGGGGCCTGGCCCATTCTCTGGTAGCTTAATTCCCAGCTACTTAATTGCTTCAGCTGCTGTCACGAACAGGTCTTATTTGCTGGCTGAGTCCCGTGGTGTGCAGGAATATTATTGATCTTTGNGGCTTTATCTTGTAGCTGTGGCTCGTTCCAGCAGTTTGTTGATCCGGTTACATTTCCTACCCAGGTGCCTTGTTATCCACAAGTCCTGGAAGCTTTATCTCTCTCTCCCCATCTTAAACCTCTTGTTACTTTTATGTGACTTGCAGTGTTGCCCAGGACTTTCAGGATTATGTTGGGTAGTGAGGCGATAAGAGATGTCCTCGTGTGACTTCTGGTCATGCAGAGATTGGAGCTGGGAAGTCTCTCATGTCTGACTTTTCCTGAGGGTTTGGAGGGTGAGTACCACCAAGGAAAGGAGATACTCTTTCATGGGAGTGTGTAAGAAGTTACAAATAGGCATTAAGATTTACTGATCCATTCCTGTGACACTTTCTGTGGAGTCTTGGCCCCCAGTCTGTCAGTGGGCTTGGTAGACCTCACTGGTGGGTCTCTTGCTCCTCTTGGGTGGACCATGTGCTATACTTTTTGGCCACTTTGTCAAATGCTGCTGATTGGATGGTGGGCTGTTGTTTTATGCGTTTCTAAGAAAGAAAAACCACTGCCTATAAAACCCTGACATGATTCTTTATCGTATAGAAGTCCTACTTTATATTCAGCAAAGAGCTCCTTTGGACTTATTTAATCATAGATTTTATTATAACTCATTCTTATACATATATAAAAAGGAAAATAAAAACAGGTTAAGGTATACTACGATGTCTGAACAACCAGAACCGTTCTCCTTTGAATTGGATTCCAACTTGGTGTCACTGGAGCCCTTGTTTCTCCAGCAGAGTCATTCCTGGTGCCACAGGGCAGTGTGCAGACTGCTGCACTCATGAGTAGGTGAACCCTGTCTCTCAGGCTCTTTGTGGAGTTGCTAATATCANTCTGAAGGCACCACACTGGTTGTGGTAGTTTGAAGGTAATTGCCCCCCATAATCTCATAGGAAGTGGCACTATTAGGAGGTGTGGCTTTGTTCTTTTAACAGAACAAGTAATGTAAGCAGTATTCAACTATAATACTTTTTTTTAAAAGATTTATTTATTATGTATACAGAAGAGGGCACCAGATCTCATTACAGATGGTTGTGAGCCACCATGTGGTTGCTGGGAATTGAACTCAGGACCTCTGGAAGAACAGTCAGTGCTCTTAACCTCTGAACCACCTCTCCAGCCCCAACTTTTTGTTGTTGATGATGTTTTGTATTCCCTTAACTTCTGAATTCCAAGATCAGCTGGCACATTCTTTGAATGTTTGACTGTGGTCTGTTTAGAGAATCTACCCACTCACTTTAATATAAAAAGCTTCCATTATATAATGCTAACCCCTGAGTGTCTTACAGTTTTGGGAAAGCATTGGAAAGAACAGTAAAAACAAGTTAAAGAGTTGGTGTGAAGGTGCCCTGTGTGGATGGGAAAGATTGATCAGAGGCTATAAAGCTATTAGATGCAAATTCCAGAGCCAGGCAGGGGTTAGTTACATCCCTGTGAGTTAGTGAGGGGAACATCTGATGGGTTGTCTCCACTGTTTGTGTATCAGAACTAGATGGCCAGTTCCTACTGCTGAAGATCCCTCATACTCTTGTTTTGAGATATGAGATATCAAGATGAGGTTGAGCTAAGTAGGAATGACAAGATTCAGGACCAGTCAGACCAGCCGGGCATAGGTGTCTATGTTGTGTCACGGTGACCCAATGCTCAGAAAATAATCATATCTTTCAAGGCTCAGGGAACACTGAGAAGAGGGCACGGGAAAGAATGTAAGAGCTGGTGGAAGGGGTGGAGGGGTGTGGTGAAGCAGTTTCTTCTGGGGCTGATATGACCACCAGCCATTATGGAGCAGAAGTTATTGGGGTAGGCTACAGAATAGCTTGGCTGCATAGTCATGACAGCAAAATAAGCAAAACAATGCAGTGATAGCTAGATCTGTGGTATTGGTGATTCGTCTGTTAATGTTCCCCCTGTGGTTTGAATATGAGATGTTCTCCATAGCCTCATATGCTTGAACACTTGGTCCTTGGATGGGGATACTCCTTGAGGCAGGATGCNTTGTTGTTCTGTTGCTGGGATGAAACATCATGACCTAAAGCAACTTAAAGAAGACTTTATTTGACTTACAATCCCAGAAGGCTAGATGTCTGTAATGATGAGGGAAGGGATGGAGGCGGGAGCGGGAAGTTGAGGTNATATCTCAGCCATACACAGGAAGCAGAGACCACGAGGAGAAAGTAAGGCAAGGTTACAAACTCTCAAAGTCCGCTGCCGGTGGCACATTTCCTCCAGAAAGGCTGCACCCCGTAAAGGCTCCATAGCCTCTCTAAATACTGCCCACACACTGGGGACCAAGTGTTTGAGTCCATGAGCCTGTGGGCATATCTCATCCAATGGGGTATAACTGGGAAGTAAGTCTTTGGTGGAGGACCTAGAAGTTTCTTAGTCTAGCCTCACTTCCTGCTCCCACTCTGCTTCCTGACTACAGATGTGGCAAGACCAGATGCTTCCTGCTTCTNCGGAGTTGCCTTTCCTGCCATGATGGACTGGACCCCCTAGGACTGTGAGCGAAGTAAGCCTTCCTCCTTAAAGATGTTTCTTGTCAGGCATTGGTTATGGCAATGGGAAAGAAGCTGCTGTGATTCCCTAACAGAAAGAGGTAGGAAACTTTGCTGCACCCTTGCCTGAGATTCCAGGCACCCACCCTCTTCTGCTCCACAGCTGCCAGTGGNCTTGGGGNGATGCCAGAGTGTACAAGAGGTGAAGGTTTGTTGGGAGTGAGATTATGTTGTACTTTGGTGATGTCATCACCCATTCTGGGGTGGAATTTTTCAGTGCTGAAGTTGCCTTTTNGTCACCCATGTTTCTGTAATAGTCACAATAGACCATTGGTTCACCAAGCTGAACTTGGGCAGAATCCTATCGGGGTGAACATGATTTTTTATTTTTATTTTTTTAAATTTTTTTTACATTCCTTAGGGGGAAAAAATCCCACAAGACTCTTTTGTACCTAATGGAGATCTGCATGGCAATCCTGCACAGACAGCAACACAGACCCCATTGACTAGAGGTCACTGTCCCCAACAAGCCTGCTGCCACTCCAGGTGACAGCTATAAGTGAAGGAGTCACTATTCACACCTCTGACCAACTGGCTGGCAATCCAGGGGCTCCCAGGTTCCCCCAAAGGAAGGGTTGATCACACATGGTTCAACATTCCAAGCTTGCCTGACCCATGGGTGGTCCTTCTGATGGGCAGCACCATGGGACCATCTCATTAGCATAAACACAGGTGCNAAGTCTCTCCTCCCAGCAGGTGATCTTGGGCTTGTTAGAAACTCTGTGTCAGGAATAGGGCCAGACATACTCTTCATGAAGCACNCAGCCCAACGTCAAGGAAGGCAAAGAAAATGCGTGGGGTGGGTGGAGGGAAAATGTCCAGGGACGTTATCCAGAGTTCTCTGACCATGAGAGGGATGCTCCTGTGACCTCTGCCATTCATTCACCTCCAGGGTTGAATCAGCTGGGTAGGCAGAAGTTCTTTTTCTCCCTCACGGTTCTTCGCATCCTCCAGGAGCTGTGCACTCAGTCGAAGAGGATGACCTTCTCCGTAGATGAGGACTGCTCTTTGGCCAAGGACATAGGAGTAGCTGAGCCTTCTGGCTGNAACTGCCCAACAAGCTAAAGGTCTGGATCTGCNTGCAGCATCTGTTCACTGCTCTTGTTCTTGGGTTGTGGATGAGGCAGTTTTGTTTCAGTGTCGTCAAGGAAGCAGGGGGCTTTGGAGTCTCTGCCAAAGACTATGGGATGGGACCTGGAGGCAGGGGTGAGGCAGAGAGGGACTGATCCCCAGGGGTAGGGGTGAGGCAGAGAGGAACTGAGGGAGGGTGTGGAGTGGTGTGGCTAATCCATACAGGAAGCTGCTTGGAAGAGAGGGGATAGACATTTGTGTTCTTTCCCCATGGGCTAAAGGTTCCTTACAGGCTGGAAATCCTAGGTCTAGTAGAGAAGGCCAGGGGTGTGGGGGTGCAGGCCAGCCCGGGTGAGGCCTTCAGGCTGGTCACTGGGAGCAGGTGGCAGGCCAACGGGAGGCGGAGGGTGTGGGGGCTCGCCAGGGTCTGCTGTCCACCTCTTGGTCTCTGAACATGGAATTCCTAAAAGGAACTGGGCTTCTATTTGCCACACTGGGCTGGCTTCCCTGGGGGAAGCTAAGGAAGAGTGGACAGAGAAGAGAAAAGGGGGAATGGATAGAGGAGTGGAGAGAGGGATGGAGGAAGGAGGGATGGCAGGGTCCATGGGGATGGCAGAGTGTGGAGAAGTGGATGGGGGGATGGAGGGAGGAGTGAATGGAGGGTGGCAAGGTGGGTGGAGGGATGGATGGGAAGCAGAGAGACGCAAAAATGCAGACTGGAGGGCAGGGCTGGTAGTGCAAAGCAGCTAGCTCTGCAAGAGCCTGTGATCTCCTCAATAGTGTGCAGGCTTCTGTCCGCATAGACTTTTCATTCTGGGTGCCTATGGGACTCCCATAGCCTCTGCTAGTCCTTGAGACAAAGGGTGGGGGGCTTACATATGGAGTTAGGNGTCATNGACTAACAGATCACATCACAGACAAGTGACCAAATCCCCAGCCTCCCAGGTCCTTCAGGGCCTGCTGTTCCTTCCAGGCTGGGNACAGTGCGTGCTGATAATCCTCAGTCAGGACTCTGGGGTACAACCCCCTCTCATTTGCAGGGAGCAACGGAGCTTTGGTGGAAGGGCTTAGTCTGGTTAATTATTCAATGATTTAAANGAAATAGCAAAGGGCATTTTATTGATTTGCATATAAAAGTTATGAAACCCAATATATCCCAAACATGGGTAAATTAGTGGACCGTAAAAGCCCAAGCATGCTGATTTCTAGGTGGCCAGGAGTTCTGGGCTGGGGAAAGGTCAGCAGAAAAGAAGGATGGACGCAGTCTGTTAATGGCCCGGAGACAGTGTGTGTAAAAATTTATCCCTTCCCATGCGGGCGATCACTCCTCTCTGGTGGCATCTTAAACGAGCTCCTGTGTGTATAACGTTAATTTAGTCATAAAATAGAGGCGGCAGTTCAGGGGCCACCGAAGCATTAAACCCACAGCGTTGGAAGTACTTGCCGGTCTGCTTGCCAGGTCGGGGAGGAGAGGGGACATTCAGGCTGGGCCTAGCCACTGTAACTGGGTAGATCTCTGGGAACTTTTCCACTCACCTGCACAGTCACTGGTCCTGGATACCACCTTGGAACCACTTTAAGGCTAAGTGCCTGAGGATGAAGACCTGCTCATGAGGCACTCTGCACAAGACAGCGCAGCCTGGACTGGCAAACTCTCAGCCTAGCCTTGTGTGTGGTGGGTACAGGTGGTATCTCCTAGCTGGGTCACAGAGCACCCACAGCATGCTGGGAGAGAAAAGCTGGGAGCTTCCTGCTCTGTCCCACCTACAGCCCTGACTTGGGGAGATGGCTGGGACAAAGAGACAGGAAGGCAGAGGCACCCTTCATAGTACAAGTTTGTTTCTTTAGGGGTGAGAGTATCCTCACAGATGTGTGGTGCCTCATGAAGTTCTGTAGCTGTCTGGGTGAGCAGAGCCCCTTCTGCTGCAGGGGAGAGCCAGCCCAGAAGTTCTCTCCTGATCCCCCTCACCCAGCTAGGTCCAGTAGGAATCTCCAGAGGCTCCTCAGTGCTGGATGTTATGAACCTGTGTGAGCTGGGCTCTATCCTGACATAGCTGCCCTTCATTGGTCCCTAGTGCTATTCCCTTGCTTCCCTGCCAGCAGGTGTGTGTGTGTGTGTTTGTATGTGTGTGTGTGTGTGTGTGTGTGTGTGTGTGTGTACCTCACCAGGCTCTAGATGGCTGGCACAGGGATAGGCAGCTGGGACACTGTCTGAATGTAGCCTGCATTATACTGAGGCCTCAGTCCCAATGAGGCCACTTTAGGAGGTTTCCCAGGGGCCTCATGAGGGGAGCAGGGCTCCTGTGCAGAGAGACCCAGAAAACTCCTTCTGACTCTGGTGTGGGNACACAAAACCACCTGTTGCCCATAGGTCTCACACTTCCAGCCTGGATAGCTGAGATGTGTGTCCCTGGCTCAAGCCTCAGGTGATGTGCATCCTCATGGCAGCTGGAAGGAGACCAACAGAGAAGATTGGGCAGGAAAGAGAGGGTAGATCTGGNGAGAATGAGGTACAGCTGGGTCAGCATGGAGAATTCTGGTAGGGTCCCAGGGTCCCAAGGACAACAATTATAGGTCCACTCTGCCTAGCTGGCTGGAGTTCCTCCTTCTGGGCTGGAGACTTCCTACCCTACTGATGCTGCTGGTAGGTCATGATACCTCATNCATCTAACCCTCAGTTTCCTCTCTGTAATGTGGAGACGAGGATTGTAGGGACTATTGTGGACTTGGTGGGAGCTGTCTACTTCTCTGTCCAGTTGAGTGGTGGGGCAAGGTGGGCAACTCGAGCTGGGGACCTGGTACTGGGCTTTTGTTCACCCGGAGAAGGATGCTGGTCAGTGGTTCATTCCAGATCTTGGGAGGATGGGGAGAATGGGGCTAGTTCCTGTCCAGTCTGTAATTTGGGTACATAGTACGGGGGAGATGGAGGCGTGGTACCCTATTTACTTTCAGAGCCCAGCTGCTTACCACAGTGTGGCTGAGTAGGCAGAAAGAACACGGACAGGGCTCCTGTCNTGTCAGCCCTTCTCATCTCTCTCTACCCCACAGCTCTATGCAGGACAACCTAGGCCAGAGGCTGGTGAGGGCTGGATCTTGGCCAGGCGGGTTTCCCTGGCTTCCTGCAGAGCCCAATGGGACAATTTGCAGTGGTGACTTTCCACCTGACGGCTGATGGATGTTGTCTATTATAGTCATTTAATCAGTGCCGGTGTCCCCGGAGCCTCTAACAGGCTGTGTTCGAGAAGATGAATTGGGCTGAANTTGTCAGGAACAGGGNGGGGGCTGGGTTGGGGGTCCTAAGCAGGGCCCTGCTAGTTGCAGTGGGAGGGGAACAGAGTTCAGGAGTCTGGGGGGAGGCTGTGTCCACCACANAGTGGGGAACACATGAGGCTGCCACAAGAGCCCAGGCCTTTTTGTAGCAGGCTCTGGTGCATGGCTCTTTTGCACTGTGGGCCTTTCCTTTTGGCTTCCGAGGACACAGCACCGCTTCAGCCTCTGCTTTGCTCTGGCCCTTGTGTTCTCAACTGTGGGCACCTCACCTCCAATGGAAGGGACTGTTCCTGGAGGAGTCACATACACTCCTTATGTGGATGAAATCAGGTGTGAGGGAACTAGTGGCTACGTGAGACGGAGCCAGCCCAGGTGGCAGNCCCTGTGGCTGTGCCCTGAAAGATNCTGTTAAATGCAACTCTGAAACCCAGTGAGGGATGCTCCAGTGCCGGAGTACCCAGGGCACAGGCGAGGTGGGCACTTNGCCTTTTTCTTTTGTGGCCTCTCCCTGTCAAACAGGACAACTTCACCCTGTGGACCCCCCAACCCCTGGGATCATGCGAGAGTCTGCATCCACACACATTGCCTCTGGTGCCCTGAAGCTGTGGAGAAAGGTGGGCACTGTCAGCTCTTTCCCGTGGAGGGTTTAGGGAATGAGAAAACCTTATCTCCCATGTGTGAGCAAGACAAAGCNCCCACATACTGCTCGAGAAAGTGCAGAGCTGGGTCATACACAGCCCCTCTGTGATCATCTCAGCCCCTCCTGGGAGCCACCCAGGGACTGCCCCAGGAGCCAGAAGCTGACAGCTTTGGGAAAAGTGTGTTCTGTCCACAAAGGGCAGGCATCCACATTTGTCACCTGCCTTTCCTGCTCTGTGTTTGGCAAGGATTAAAAGAGTCTGTGGTGGTAAGAGTCTCAGGTGGAGACATGAGAGTTTGGACACAATGCCTCTGTGGTCCTGTCTTCCACTCACTCTCCTGCCTGGGTCATGTGACTTTTCTTTTTAAATCAGCCTTTATAAGAACTCTTTACACATCCTAGATTCAGATTCTTTATTAGTCATCTACACACTGTATTAGTGGTATAATTTTGGCATTCAGGCATGTTGTAGTTTAGGTGAGACACATTCATCATGTTCCTCCTTCACCGCACGAGGATTCTGTAGCTGAAGACATTGCTCTTCAGAGGTGTCATACAAGAGTTCTCCTGTGCTTTCTTCTGCAGGTGGAGACAATGTGGCTTTCCGGAAGTTCTTTACTCCACATGAGGCTTGATACTCCTTCTTCCCAAATGCAACGAATATCCCAAGGCATTCATTAAACAGAACAACTTTGTTTCTGCTCCACGCAACACCAGACTCACGGGCCACCTGCAGCTATTTAAGTTTAAATTAATTTAATTAAGTACAATGTAAAATTCCACAACTGGAATTGGACCAGTCATGTTTCAAGTCACACAAACGATTACAACAATAGGTAAGGACAGGAATGACGGGGAAGCACAATTAGCCTGCTCAGTGGAAAGGCGACATGGGCGACTGCCTCAATTAGAGCTGGCAGGGAACAGTTGGAGAAATTTGCCACATGTCAAAAATACCGACTGTGGGTCACAGGGGGCACCTCTCATCAAACTGCAGTGAACTTAGGAGCCACAGAGCAAGGTAATAACAGAACCCACAGGTGTGAATGAAGAAGCCTGTATAAGCAATCATGTTCAAAGTGCTAGCTGGCCACACAGGAAGCTCACAAAGGCCTGGGCTGCTGAGAAGGAGCTGCTAGATCAAGCATCACTGTGGCAGACCTGGACAGAGTGGGTGGGGCGAAGTCTCCTGTGCTATTACTTCTTAAGAGTGCAGTTTTGGTCAGCTGTCCCTCTGATGGACTCTGTCTGCTGTGCCTCCATTCCTGCTGATACCTTATGGTCCCCTTGCTTCCTCTTCATGGGCTTATGCTGTTGATATTTTCCCGCTTCTGGACTTGGATTCTAGACTTGAGACTGTCAGCGATGTAACCCATTGTGCTCCAGCAGTTTTCCCCTGAGGCTCNACTCTGTCCCTGCACTAGATTCCCCTGCTTAGCTGCCCTTTCACCTGCTTCCCCATCCTTACTAGACTTTAAGATTTTGGGCTACAGTGCGATCTCTTAGGATCTGCCATTCTGAATGTCAGTTTGCCAACTTTATGCTGAAGTACTGTGTATTTTTATTTCTGTGTTTGAAGTTATGTTTACAAATCTTTAGCAATTCTTTTAATGATGTGTTTTACTTGACATCTTTGTCTGATGGTATTAGAAGATGAACTTTAGGATACTAAAGTAGNGCCTATTTGTGGTGGTTTGAAAGAAAATAGCCCCCAAAGGGAATGGCACTATTAGGATGTGTGGCCTTCTTGAAGTGGGTGTGGCCATGTTGGAGGAAGTGTGTCACTGTGGAGGTGGGCTTTGAGGTCTCATGTGTGCTCAAGCCACATCTGTGTCAGTTTATTTCCTGTTGCCTGTGAATAAAGGTGTAAGGACTCTCAGCTCCAGCACCATGTCCGCCTTGCTTCCCACCATGATGGATGACGATGGACTAATCCTCTGAACTGTATGTGAGCCACTCCAATTAAATGTTTTCCTTTATACAAGTTGCTGTGGTCGTGGTGTCTCTTCACAACAATAGAAACCCTAAGACAAAATTAATTTTTGTCTTTCCTTTAGTAACTTATCTTCATGTGTTCTTTTTTCTTTTGAGGTGAGTTTTGCTGTGTTGCCCAGGCTAGTCTTGAGTTTCAGGACTCAGCAAGAAATTCTGCTTCAGCTAAGTGCTGTGACTACACGTGTGTGCCACCATGCCTAGGCCAGCATTCTTATGGTGGTTGTCTCTAATGAAAGTGTTTGGCTGGATTTTGTTTTGTCAAACTTCTATTTTCAATTTGCAAGCTCAGTTCATATATATTTATTGACATGTTTGAATTTATTTCCACAATTATACTTTTTTGTCTTTTGGTTTTTTGAGACAGGGTTTCCACAATTCTTCTTTTCAACTTCTGTTTCCTACATTCTTCCTTNGTTTCTTTCTTCTTTGCTTGTGATATCTCTCTTTTTTAAAAAAATAATTTATTTATTTTATGTGCATTGGTGTTTTTCTGGCATGTATATCTGTGTGAGGGTGTCAGATCTTGGGGTTACAGACTGTTATAAGCCGCCGTGTNGGTGCTGGAAGAACAGCCCCCTGTGCTCTTAACCACTAATCCGTCTCTACAGCCCCCTGTGATTTCTCTTGAGTTGAATTTCTCTCTCTTTTTTTCCTTTCAGGTGTGGATATTTATTTATTTTTATTTTTTGGGTTTTTTTTGAGACAGGGTTTTTCTGTGTTTCCTGGAACTTGCTTTGCACACCAGACTGGCCTCGAACTCACAGAGATCTGCCTGCCTCTGCATCCTGAGTGCTGGGATTAAAGGAATGCCCACCATGCGTGGCTCCAGGTGTGGATATTTTAAGTTCTATTAATTTCCATTTTTATATGGGCTAAGTAGCCCAGGCTGGTCACAAATTTGTGTTCCTACTTATTCTTAGCCTCCTGAGTGCTGGGCTTACAGGCATGTGCCCTAGGGCCAGCAGTAGTTATTCTTAAGATTAACACAGAGCATCTGGGCAGAGTCTCCCAGCCTGCTCAACACTAAGAGAACCCGAGAANGTCCTCACCACAGCAAGCCCACCTGTTCACCTACCGTTTTGAGCATCCCCTCCAGTCTCATCTTTTATATAACGTGTTAATTATTATTTGGTAATAATAACCAATCATGTTCAGACTTGCTTACAAGCTTCTCAAATCTCATTCCTGGTCTAGACACATTTAGTATGTTCCTTCATTGCTGGGGGATTCTGTGGCTTGATTAAAGATACTGCTCTCACAGGTGAGATAAGCAGGTTTTCCAGTTGCTTCTCAAACCTGACTCCTGGCCTCATCTTTTTTTCTTTAGTCTTGAAGAGTATGAAGGGATACAAATACTAAAATTTCAGTTTTGGTATGTTGCAAATAGTCTCCTTCCACTCTAGCTCCCAGTCCTGTCTGGCCATTTAGCTGGGTATAAAATTCTAAGCTGACAATGTGATACATTCTCTCTGCACCATGAAGACATCTCCCCACCATCCTCTGCCTTCTAACGATGCTAATAATTTACTATCAGCTGAGTTATGGCTCCACTGTGGGCTTCCTGCCATCATGAGCTGGACTGTGACCCACTTCAACCCAAAAGATGATGTCTCCTTCCCAGCTCTTTGTGCTTGGAAAAAGTTTTGTAAGAGGGGATTGAACAGGGTGACTTTAANCAGATGCACATTTAAGGAGAGGAAGAGCCACACAGAGGAAAGACCACGTAGAGGTTTTGTGCACAAGTGGTTATCTGAAAGCCAAAGAGACACTGCAAGAGAACCAAACCTGTGTGCATGATGCCTTGACTTTGGATTGCCAATATTCAGAACCAGGAGAAGTGAGCTTTTGTTGCTGAAGCCTCTTTGTCTGAGTGTTTTGGCGTAGAAGCCTCACAGGACCTGTTTTCTGCTTTGCTTAGTTTCTTCTTAATGCTGTCTCCCTGTCATGATGTTCTGCAGTTTTACAGGGATGNGTTTAGCTGTGTGGTTAATTTTGTTGCCTGCCTACAGCGGATTATGAGCTGTGATTCTGGGACCTCAACTCATCCACCTGGAAACTTCTCAGCAGGAGAGTCAGGTGGGAAGCTTGGCAAGGATGGCCCTGGGCTGACCTTGGGAATGCCTTGTCAAGAGGTGTCCACCACTCCTAGAACTGACCAGAGCTGCTCCTGGTCCCAGTTTGGGGGGTGTGGGAGGTGTGGCTTATGCTGAACACACTCCTCCAGAGAGTTTAGAATTTTGTCAGATGGTGGGCAGTGGCCGCCTGTGTGACCAGCCCCCAACAAGAACCCTGGGCACAGTCTGGTGAGCTTCACTGGCAGTCAGTNTTCACCTGGGGACTGCACTNGTGGACCCTGGGAAGCCTGGACCTCGTCTCCTGTGGATGTCACCCATGAATTTATGCCCCCTACTGAGGGCCATTTAATCAGTTCACATCNTCAATAGTCACATGGGAGTGACCATGTCTCCACAGCCTGGCCAAAAGACCCTGTCATCATGTGCTTTCTTGTTTTCATCTGTATGAGATGACAATTTAGGGGAGATTTTTAGTGTGATAAAATATATTAACAAGAATTAAATCTTAGGGGCTGGAGAGATATAGCTCAGCAGTTAAGAGCACTGGGTGCTCTTTCAGAGGTCATACACATGGTGGCTCACAACCATCTGTAACTCCAGTTCCAGAGGATCCAATGCCCTCTTCTGGCCTCTGTGGGCACCAGGCGCACATATGATGCACAGACATGCATGCAGGTAAAGCACTCATACATGAAATAAAAAGGTACAGTGTTAAATTTATACAAAAGCCTATATGAAATGCTCAGCTGCTCTACCTGTAGTGTGTTCCTCAGTGAGTGCGTGTTGACAAACAGTGGGGTCCCTGAAGCACACAGTGTGGTGCAGAGCATAAAAGGAGTGTGTACTGGCACATGTGCCTGGGAATTCTGCTACANGATGATGTGTCTGAAGTGGCTTTGTTATGGAATATTATTTAAAGATGTGTTACATTCTTTTATGCTGTGGAATATTTGTTTAATGATGCAAAGATGTGTTGCATTCTTTTATGTTGCGTTTGTTTAACTCTGTAAAGCTGTGTTACTTTGCCTGTCTAAAACACGTGATTGGTCTAATAAAGAGCTGNATGGCCAATAGCAAGGCAGGCAGGAGAGAGAATAAATTGGAGGAGAAGGGAGAAGAGGGAGGAATGAGAAAAGGAGGCGGAGAGGAGGACACCAGGGGCAGACACCCAGCAACACAGGTAGCAAAGGCGTAAGAAGGAGAGAAAGAAATACAGAATAGAAAAAGTTAAAAGCCCAGAGGCAAAAGGTAGATGGGACAATTTAAGTTAAGAAAAGCTGGCTAGAAATAGGCCAAGCTAAGGCTGGGCACTCATAAGTAAGAATAAGTCTCCATGTATTTATTAGGGAGCTGGGTGGTGGGCCCCCAAAGAGCAAAGAGTGAAAGAAAAGACCAACTACACGACTTCTATTGGACTAGACCACTCCTACAGATTCCTGAAGTAAGGCCATCACAGAGGTAGACTATGGCTTAGCTGTTGTCTCTGGCAAGGATTTGGGGTAGCTGGAGTTATAAGCAGCTGTCAAGGAGTATTGTCTACACTTTAGTCATCTTAGAGGAGAGATGAACTTGCATAGAGTATGTTGGGATGGGCACACAGTCACTGATGCAGACATGCAGATCAACACNTATAACTGGGGAGGGCTGATGAGATGGATGGATTGTGCTGATGTCTTTTATGTAGGATGCCAACATGAGGGGGCTAGGGGATATCTGCTCTCCTGTGTGTTTCTTTGCAACTTCCTGTGAATACATGATTATGCAAAATAAAGAGTTAAAACCCATGGACACTCTCATATGCACAGATGCATAGGCACACACACAGTTGGTCTTTGTGCTGAGTCAAGCTGCTGTCCCCTTCTAGTGCTGAACTGTAACGTGCTTCAGGCTCCACTCAGTCATGGGCTTCTGGTGTCACTACATAAGTTTGCCACATGCCGGCACCCACTGCTTCTTCACAGAGGCTCCAAGAAGGTGTGGAGACCCTGAAGAGGCAGTCCTACCTTGCAGCTTTCTTTTCCAGCATTTTCCTATTTTTGTGTATTTGTTTTTATGTTAACTTGTTTGTTCCATTAAAAAAACAAACAACAACAACCTTGTTGGTGATCTGTTAGTAATTCATTAAATTTGCAAGTCAAAGCAGTGGCTGGAGAGATGACTCAGCAGTTGAGAGCACTGGCTGCTCATGCAGACGAGTGGGTTCAGTTCCGGGTTCAGTTCCGGGCATCCACACGGCAACTCTTTAACTGTCTGAAACCCCAGTTTCAGGGGATCCAATGCCCTCTTCTGGCCTCTGAGGCGCTATGGATGCATTTGGTGCACATGCAGGTAGAACACTCATAAGCATAAAATAACAATAAATAAATCTTAAAATAAAAGTCAAAGTAAATGGAACCGGCATTTCTAGGGTACTTTTGCGATAGCTTGTTTTTCCAAGGGGGGCATTTTAAATGCTTCTNCCTGTGGGGTTGCTGTGTTTCTTTTCAAAAAATTTATTCCTAAGCATTCGCCCTGCTTCTTTGACTGGGATTTTCTGAAACATGGCTAGTGCCTTCTATTCGAAGACTGCTGACTTCTGGGCATTAATTCACACACTCATACCTCACACACAGCCTTGGAGTATGAAGCCCTTGCTCGCCCTAACCTCAGAGGCAGTGCTGGCATGCCCCATCTGTTAAGATACAGGCTCTGGGATGGTGTCTGCTGTCCCATGGCATCTCCCTTCCCTTCTTGGTTTCATATAGACTTACGCAGGTCAAGAAAGTATCTATAGATTCTTATTTTCAGGATGTCTTCCTTTCTCACCAAAGATACTGAAACCATTGAGAGTTGGGTAGCACTCCCCTGGGAAACTGTCCTGGCCAGGTGCAATTTTGGAGGGAAAATTCCTTGAGTTCTTTCTTTATTCTCTGTAACTCATTCTGTTTATGTCTTGTCTCTTATTATTAGGTTAAATTGGGTATAAGTATTCTTCTAGGAATTTTTCTCTTTGGTAACAAAGCGATGTCATACACTGAATGATGCAGGGCAGGAGGGATATCCTGTCTCATAGCTCTGGAGGCTGCGTGTCCAAACCAAGGTGAGCCTGGGCTGTGCAGGTGACCCTGGGCTGTGCTTTTCCTGAGGCCTGGTGTTAGGTGAGGTTTTCTCAGGAGATGTGAGCAAATGTCTCTTCACTCCAGATAGGACACTGATGACAGACAAAGGACTAATTCCATTGAAGTCTAGTTTCACGGACCCATGAGTTTATTGGCTCCTGGAAGGAGTGTGGTAACAAAGGCAGCTCCACTACTGCAAAGCCCTCTCCAGCATGCATCAGGATGCAGCTGCATCCCTGCACAGCCTGCNCACGCAACCTGCATGATCTGCACTCCCAACATTGGAGTCTTCGCTCCCGAGCATTTGTCTGCTGCTTGTACAGCCATGGGGAGAGGCTTTGTGAACCTGGTAACTTCCTAAGCTTCAGGAGCCGATGAGTTGAATGGCTTCCCAAGTCCTAGGAAACTCACTCCCNCCTCATCCTTCAAGGATCCAATATTTCAGTTTCTATAAAAAAGCCACACAGGGCTGTGCATCTACCCCTGCCCCCTCTGCCTGCTTCGGTGTCTTGCTGGAGCCCTTCTGCATTCCCTGGTTGTAGATATATCACTTGTGTCTCTGCTTTGGTCCTCTCAGCTGTCACCCCCCTACCTGAGTGCTGGTGCTCAAATTTCCCACTTCCTGTAATGACACTGATCAGATCAGATAAGGGACTCAGGTCCCCCTCAGCTCATTACACAGAGATTCCACTTCCAGCCCAGGGGCTGGAGGCGGGACATCCGNCATTCTTCACAACCTGACCCGCAGCATCACACTTTCAGATTTGCACACACAGGTATCTGGGAAGTGGCAGCTGGCTCTGAGCAGAGGATGGATGCGAGCTGTCCTTCCAGATAGGTGTCCTCTCCTTGCCCTTTCTCATTCTTACGATNAGGGGAGCCTGTGTTTGCCTGTTTGTTAGTTTGAATCCAGAATCTGACTTATGAACTGGGTCAAATGTTNTTCTGTTCTCCGTCTCACCGAGGTTCANNCTTATCTTCATCCTCAACTTCCTGCTTTCTTTTGGTTCCTCCTGTGGTTCCCTTTCTAGTTGTTTGAGTGAGGAACTTACTCCCCTTTCTTCTTTCATTATGGTTGATAAAGGGTTCAGAGTTGAGTTTTAATCACCATTGTGAATATATCCCACAGAGTCGACTGGGGGAGTGTCTTTTTATTAACATTTTGATTGTGTGTGTGTGTGTGTGTGTGTGTGTGCATCTGACTGCCAGGTGTGGGTATGGGTGAAGGCCAGAGGACAATTTGCTGGAACTGGTTTTCTTCTTCTTCTTCTTCT
>LZPO01089558.1:275496-291027 GCA_001675575.1 Neotoma lepida
GAACTCACTCGGTAGCCCAGGCTGGCCTCGAACTCACAGAGATCCGCCTGCCTCTGCCTCCCGAGTGCTGGGATTAAAGGCATGCGCCACCACCGCCCGGCCTCTGCAAACCCATCTTAAAGACACAAAAGTGAGGCCTGGAGTTTCTAGCTATCCAAGGCTTC
This sequence comes from Neotoma lepida, assembly GCA_001675575.1. Lineage (NCBI taxonomy): Eukaryota > Metazoa > Chordata > Mammalia > Rodentia > Cricetidae > Neotoma > Neotoma lepida. Next base: position 275,661 of record LZPO01089558.1, read on the forward strand.
TTCATTGTGCTTGCCCTCCTGAGGAGTGCCTCAGGCTGACTGATGTACAAGCAGGTGCCTTGACCCTCAGTCACACACTCAACCGAGGCCTATGGCAGGATTTAGGAGACTGTAGGTGACTTGGTACACCATAACACTTTGAAGAGAACTAGCATGGTCTTGACCCACACAAGAGACCAGGTCTGGGCAGTTCACACTCCCTCTTGTGGAACAATTGGGGTCCCTTGTCTTCTGCTTCAGTTCTTGGTGTTCACTTGATTTTAACCATGCATGACCTCTGTTCAGGCTTCTGTAGACTAGCATGACTATGCCTAGCCTTGTCTTCTTCAGGGACATCCGACACATATAGTCCTGTTTGGCTACCAGGCATTATTGGCAAGGGCCATGTGGTTGTCTGGCTGCTGTCCTTCCCCTGTCCCCTGTACAATCTAGGTGGCAGTCAGCCAACTGTGCTGTCAGTGCTCACCAGAGTCCAGTTTGTGGGACTAGGGCCACAGCTCTGATGAGCCAACGCAGGCCATGTATACCCACCACACCCAGGGAGGTGAGGCCAGTGTAGGCATACCTTCTTAGTCTGTCCTCAGGCCAAGCACAGAGCCTGGGCTGTAGGAGTCACTGCACAATGGAGAGGAACAGAAAAATGTCTGGACCATGAGGCTTGCAATTTTGTGGCCACACTGCTGGCCCTATTATGATTGTAGACTCACGGCCTGGCCAAGAATTGAGTCAGCCCTTCAATTCCCCTGGGGAGGTTGGGTCTGCAGAGGCTGGCAATGGGTAAGGTGCTCCATGGAGAGAGTGGTGATTCCAGCACAACTGCCAGTCAGACTGTAGTGGCAGGCCATCGAAAGGGACTCAGGAGACTCAAGGAGGTAGGACAGGCATTTACAGTAAGCTCATGTGGTAGACAATAGCTTGTAGGGCCACTGGATATACAGCCTGTGGAGGATAGATATCAGGCTTGCCAGTCCCTGGATTTAGAGGGCTTGTTTGGTTATGTTCCAGACACTCTGATTTTGAAATTAGGTGCCAGCCCCAGAGGCCACTGAGGTACCTCCCAGTCAGTTCTGAGGTGGAGATTTGCCCTGTAGCCTCTTCAGGGACTCGCTTGGTTGGTACATATGCTATGGCAGAGGAACCAGCCTTTCCTTATATAGGGTACGTCTGCCATACTAAGTAGGCTCTGGCTGCTCAGGCAGAGGGTATAGAGAGGCAGGGTCCAGGGCAGCATTGCAGAGGGTGGTGTACCATTTCAGTGAATGATCCCTGGCACCTATAGTTTCAGGGATGGTCCCTCAGGGAGATGGGAGGGCCCAGGTGAGCTGTGTGCCTAAGGCTTTGCTCAAGAGCAGCCCTTTGAGCTGGGGTTGGTAGCAGTCTGTGAGTGACGGACTAGGGAGCATTGGCTTAACATAACCCNTCTGCCTGCTCACACCTGTCGCTCAGCCTTCAAATTGCTCCCAGGGCTTCCCAGGATAGCTGTCGCCATGGAGACAGCACATCCAAGGCTGGGCACACTGAGATGCAGTGAGAGGAAGATGGGTTAACCCTGTGTGTGCTGTGCCTTTCCACCCACTGTCCTGTGTGGGCCTGTCTTTGGTGTGTGTGTTCAGGAACGGAGAAGGAAACAGGACCCAGGTATGGCTTTGGGCATATTAAGTTCCTCAAAGACTGGAAGATCCAGCATGTTACATTCCCCCCCCCCAAAAAAAAAAAAAAACCAAAACAAAACCTAGAAGAGCTAGAGACTTCTGGCTGGTGGTGACTCAGCTTGTTGGCCTAGCAGCTGGGCTCAAAGCTCCTGTGTCTCAGATCTGCTGTGCTAGTCTCACTTCAGGGACATGGGCTAGCCAGATGCTGCAAGGTGTGCCTGCCTTGCACTATCTAGAAATCTCTGAACTCTACTGGGTTGTGGTTGGTCTCACCTTGCTGTCCACACCATGATCAGCTCAGCCCTCAGACAGGCCAATGGGAGGCAACAGTTGGAATGCTCTATCAGGGAAGTAGGAATGTCAGGCACTGAGGACACTAATGCTGAACAGGGACCTTGGGAAGACTGCAGGAGGCTGTCCAACACGAGGAGGGACAGATGTTCCCTAGGAGGGGTGCTGTCCAAAGTCCTCAGTTCTCAGGGATCCCATGAGATGGATTTCTGTGCATGGACAGGCTTGTGTCCTTGCTTCTGCCCATGGGGACTTGGCTCTGGCTGCCCTTGATCACCCCATTTTCCTTGGTGGGGGCAGCACAGCCACAGTGGGCCCTGGGTGAGCACAGGTATCCCCTAGTCACAGGCTGCTGGAGAGGAGAGTTCCATGGCTGAGGTGTCCTTTTCTCTTTGTGGGTGGGCATGGAAGCACCCCAGCTTCAGTCTCTAGGTATCTAGTTCCCCACTCTTTACACCCTAAGTTCCTGGCAATTATATCAACTCTGTGCCTGGGTACAGCTGCAGATGAGCTCATTGAAGGTCTGGGAGGGCAGTGGGTCCTTCTCAGCTCAGCCTAGTCCAGGTCTGTCCTGGGACAATGAGCACTCCAGAGCGTATGGGCTGCTTGCTCAAGTCCTTCACCCACATAAGCTCCCCAATTTCCATAGTGATCCACGGGAGGGGGCTCTTAGTACCCAACTCGGGGTGGGGGGAGAAAGCGAGGCTCAGAGGAATGGGTTTATTTCATTTTACAGCTTTTAGTTCATCCATCATGAAGGGAAATAGGAACACGGAGGCAGAAACTGAAGCAAAGGCCATGGAAGAATACTACTATTGGCTTGGTACCCATGGCTTGCTCNATCTGCTTTTTATACAACCCAGGACCACCTGCCCAGAGGTGGAATCATCCAGAGTAGGCTAAGGTTCCCATATCAATCATTAATTAAGAAAATGCCCCACAGATTTGCCTACAGGCCAATTAAGTGGAGGGTCCCTCTTTTTCTCAATTGAGGGTCCCTCTTCCCAGATGACCCTAGCTTGGGTCAAGTTAACAAAAAACAAAACAGTAACAATAACAACAATATCCCCCCCCCACAAAACTAGGCATCACAGGACCACAGGGTCTGTGTCACCACTCCTGGTCAGGGGAACCTAGGGATCTTGGAGAAAGGACCAGTCCTTTTTGCAGGGACACGCTGGCCTGAAGCATCCCCTGGAAATTGTCCCCCTTTCCACTTCCCCTTTCCTACCTGGAGCAAAGTGTATTGAGTCTTTGCTCTGATCTGTGCTGGGAGAGGAAGGCACCAAGTCCCTGCTCTGGTCCACATCAGGTCCTGCTGTGGTTCCTGCGTCAGCCTTTGGACAAGGATAGGGGGTAGCTAAAAGGAACCCCAGTGTAGTTGTCGGGTGGGCAGGGCCAAGAACTGCCGTGTGTGCCAGGATCCATGGACAGGCACAGTGAATGAGCCCAGGGTAAGGGGCGAATGCACATAGCTGCTCACAGGCAGTGGGGACACCACACAGGCCTTTGCCCACTGACACTTGGGTAAGATGGATTTTTTAAATGGTCTTGTTAAATAAAGCACAGAGGCAGAGATAGGGGTAAAAGTCTGACAGAGATCAGAGGAATTAGGAACAGCTACCAGCCTCACCTTAGACTTCCGCTGCCGCTCCCAAAATGGAGAGAGTGTGTGACTTCCTATATCTCCACATCTATATCCCTTTCTGTTCTGTTCTCCCATTGGCTCTTTCAGCCTAGCTACATCACTTCCTCCTATCGCCCACTTCTGTCACTTCCTGCCTGTCCTCCAGAATTCTATGGTTGATGCTGGGATTAAAGGCGTGTGTCTCCACGCTTGACTGTTCCTAGTGTGACCTAGAACTCACAGGGATCCAGACAGACCCTGCTTGCTAAGTGATAGGATTAAGGGCGTGTGCTAATTTTGCAAGGCTAGTGGCTGACCTTGTTCCTCTGATCTTCAGATAAATTTTATTGGGGGACATAGATAAAATACCACCACACACTTGGTCTTCAGTAGCAATGGCAGGGATTCACTCCTTGCCTGTCCTTGATGCTGTGACAACCCTGTCACAGCTCATGTCTGGGGTTTGTTGCTGTTAGCCCAATAGTCACCAAGACTGTGTGTCCTTCACAGGAAGCCCCATATGATCCCGGGAGACATCAGGTGGTTTCCACCTGCTGACAGCTGGGTGTCACCGGTGGTAAGTTGGTGACGTGACCTGAGTTACTCTTAGCTTGTTTATCTTGAGTAGTCAGGGTTACACTGCTCCTATGCCTTGGCCCTCCGCATCCAGCACAAGGTTGGCATATGGTCAAGAAGGCTTGTGGAATGAATGTATCAGTGACCAAGCCCATCAGCAGCTCACATGGCTGTCAGGTCAGAGCAGCCACTTCTTAAAAGCTCATCTATTAGTTTCCCATTGTGAAGCCATTTTTGTCACTTTGTTTCGAGTCTGAGCACCATTGGCCTGGACCTAGTATCAAGCCCATTATAGGCTGGAGGTGGGCAGGGTCCTTTATTGGCTGCTCTGCTCTGTGCTATGGACCTTCCATAGTTTGGGTGACTCTGGAGAGTATGGTGGGGTGATACCCACATGCTGGCTTTCTCTGGGTTAGCATGTGACTTGGTGTCAGGCTACTGCTGGCCCCCAGGCAGGAGAGAGGAAGGGAGGAAGGGTCTTCTCATCTTCTTGTATCCTTCTCCTCTTAGGCTTAGAGGGCCTGGTGCTCACACCTTGGGGTTTGAGGTTTCAACTTACNTATTCGAGGGGACACGAACCCATAGCTGTGAGTGACTGTGTGAGTGGGTAGCCTTAGAAGGGGGTCTTGTGTTTTCAGTGTGTGTGCTGGCTCCTAGGCTTTGGGACTCATGATCTTGAGTTGTTGGCTTGGCCCTGATTTCCTAGCACAGCAGTGGTGGCAAAGCCCCTACTCTGTGTCTATGAGAGAACAAGACAAGCTGCTTAGTATCGGAACAGTTGCTGGGAAGTTGGTGGAGGAGAGGCAAACAGGACCTTGGAGCCCCATTCAGTCCCATCAGGACCCCAGGTGCTCACTAGGAAACCTGGGAATGTGTCCCCTTCCNGTGTGAAGGGGAGCTACTGGGGGTGGGACCCTGAGTGGCTCCCTCAGCATCTCTCTCTTGGTCCCACTACAGCTCCTTCTTCTACGCCTTCCTGAACCTCCTGGTCAGTGCCTTTGTGGTCTTCCTGGTCTTCATTGCCAGCACCATCGTGAGTGTGGGCTTCACCATGTGGTGTGACACCATCACGGAGAAGGGCACTGCTCACCGCAGGTATGCCTGAGCCCTGCTTTATCAGCCACCTCCCTAGAAGACCCACCCCTTACCAGGATCCCAAGATGTTTTTCTTCCTGAATCCCATTCCCAGTCTGAGGCTTTGCCCACCTGTGACCCCCACCTGTTGCTCTGTCCCTAAGACCCACCCACTCAACATCAAGTACCTCTTTCTCTGGCCTAGTAGCCTATAGCATCACACATGGAAGGTCCTTGTGGTCCCAGAGGCATCATGCAGGACTTTGTAGTTGACATGGCCTGCTTCAGCTCCTGTTGCCACTGTGTGGCAGTGCCAGTCTGTGGTTGGTGAGTGGAGGCTGCCCCCATGGTGTCCCTATGACCCTTGTGCAGGACCACTGTGCAATGTGGCTGAGGGGCATCACTTCCATCTTAGACTGGGGAACTGAGGGACTAGGNAGAGCAGCCTGTGACCCCTGAGTGCCAGACAGACAGTGACCAGATAGCTGAGCCTTGCTCTTGTGTGCAGGGCCAGTTGGAAAGATTTGCAGTTCCCCTTCCTCGAAGCCTGTCTTGTTCTACCCAAATGAAGGGTCGAAGCTCACCCCCAGTAGAGTTCCTAGAGGTATCTATCTCTAGTCCCCTTTGGGGACTGCTCCCTCTGTCTTAGGGTCATTATTGCTGTGATGAAATACCATGGCCAAAGCAACTTGAGGAGGAAAGGGTTTATTCAGTCTATGTTTCCACATCACTGTTGATTATCAAAGGAAGTCAGGACAGGAACTCAAACAGGGCAAGGACCTGGAGGCAGGAGCTGATGCAGAGGCCACGGAGGATGCTGCTTACTGCCTTGCTCCTCATGGCTTGCTCAGCCTGCTTTATTATAGAACGCAGGATCACTAGCCCAGGGATGGCACCACCCACAATGGGCTGGGGCCCCTCCCCCATCAATCACNAATTAAGAAAATGTCTTACAGGCTTGCCTGCAGCCTGGGAAGCATTTTCTCAACTGAGGTTCCTTCCTCTCAGATGACTAGCTTGTGTCAAGTTGACATGAAACACCCCTCACTGTTTGGGGGAAGTATTCTCTGCTCCCCAGCTGGCTGCTTGCTGCCTTTTGGCTCAGGGGCTCACAAGTCACCAGCCACTTGGCATCATGCTATTTTAGCTGCGAGAAGTTCCAGGACGTGGACTTGGAGCTGAACGTGGACAACTCTGCCTTCTACCATCAGTTTGCTATCGCCCAGGTAGGTGGGGTTTTAGGCAGGAAGAGAAGTGGCTATGTTGGGGATGGGGGTGGGAACCACAACAAACAGAACCAACTCCTGATCTCAGGCAAGGAAACAGACTCAGCTATGGTGGGGCCATTAGGGGAGGTGCAGGCTGGGGAAGCAGCTGGAGATTTCCCTCCCCCATCTCAGGGCGGGGTGGGAAAGCTGGATCTCTGAGCAGGGCTTTTTGGGGGACAGGCAAGAGAAGGCATGGGCAGACATGTGGATGGAGCTCAGGAGCCGGAGGGTGGGAAGTGCTGAGTGGGTGGGAGGGAAGAGGAGGGCAGGAGAGGGCAGGAGGTGCAGGAAATGGGGCCTAGCACTGGGGTTGCCAGCAGGACAGGGTTTGGGTTCTAGTGTGGCTCCAAATGTTCAGAGAATGCTGGAGGGTCCCTGAGCCGCCTGGGGCTGTGTCTGAGGGTGAAATGAGGGACCTGCCCTAGGAAGATCCTGATCCCACCTTGCCCTCCCCTTCATGTGACTTTTAGACTGTGGGGACACATTGGTAGTTGAGGGTCCTGGGGAAAGCTTTAGGATTTCCCTGTCCCCTGATGTCTGCATTTGTGCCCTAGACAGGTGGTGCAGGCTAGGGGCACCTAGGNGGGGCTGAGCATGGACACCTGTCCTTTCCTACACTACATGGGCCTTTCACCCTCTGTGGCTTCCTTCCATGTCCCAGTCTGGCTTCTGGAGGCTCTGGTTTGTCAAAGACTGGACGAGATGATTCTTGTCACTGAAAAAAGCCCTTGGAAGTCCAAAAGTTCTTTGCTGAGATGAGCTGAAATGGTCAAAGAGACCTTCACGCAACTTTAGCTTAAGATGTTTTAGAACTAATTTGGACCAATTAGACAGAGGCACGCACAGTGTGAGGACAAACACGCTGAGATGAGAATCAGTTTGATGCAGTGCGGACCTGGAGCTGATTTCATTGTTTCTCCTTCAGCTGTTTGGAAACAGCAGATAAAGGTCAATTTATTCCCCTGACTGGAGGGGCTCCCTGATCTGTAGGCACTCCATAGAGCCCAGTGGGTCAGGGTGGGAAGAGAGCCCTGCCCAGGTTCTGCTTCTCCTCAGGGAACCTCATCAGTGCAGGTGCGAATGGCTGAGCATCACAAGCCTCTGTGCAAACCTGGGTTCTTGTGGGTAATGGATGTAACAGTCACTGCAGAGAATAAGCCAAAGGAGGGTGTGCATGGGCTCCCAGATACATGACCCTCCCCTGGCCTTAGTGTGCCCTTCCCTTCCCTGCAGAGCTAGAGCTAGAAGGTGGGTATGGAGCACAATGGACAATGAGCCACCCCCACCCCACCCTCACCCCTACCCCCACCATTGACGCTGCTCTGTCTTCTATGCAGTTTGGCCTGTGGGCCTCGTGGCTGGCCTGGCTGGCAATCACCACCCTGGCGTTCCTGAAGGTTTACCACAACTACCGCCAGGAAGACCTGTTGGACAGCCTGGTTCACGAGAAGGAGCTGCTGCTGGCCAGGCCAGCCTCCCGTACCTCCTTCCAGGGGGAGAAGAGTGCTGTCATCTAGGCTGTGCAAGGGCGGCCCCCTTTCCCGAGGCCTGCACGAGGGGTGGCTGGGGCCCCACCCAGGCTGGCCAATGCAGCTCTGCATGTGTCTCTTGGCTCTGCCCACCATGAGCAGAGCACTTGTGTTCCCATGGAGAGCCTGATGGTGACGGCACAGAGACCAGAAACGTGGGGATGGGGTGCCTTCTGGTTTCCTGTCCTGGCTTTGGTTAGTGTGATCCATACTCTGCCTCTGTGTGACCATTTGCCCATATATATACATGCATGTGAGCATCTGTGTAGATNGGCTTGTGTGTGACTGCAGAGCAGAGGTAATGATGCTGGGTTGGCAGCCTCCCTGCACTGCCACAGGCTCCAACACACCTAAGTCCCTGCCCCTTCTGGAGGGGCTGTCTTTCCATCCTATAGCATCTTCAGCTAAGGCCCCTAGAAGGTAATGTCTCCCCTCCCCCATAGCAACAGGTGGAGGATCCTGGTAGGAATGTGGGACCCTGGGCTGGGCTCTGTCTTCTGCTCTGTAAGGGTATGTGGGGCTGCTGGGCTGTGGTAGGAGAGTCCCACCCTCCACCCTTTGAGGCTTTCTAGGTGGCATGTTTCTCTGTGTTCCAAGGGTGGGGTCCCCATGGCGGAAGAGGTCCAGCCCGTCTGGATCTCAGTGAGTGCGTTCAGTGTTCCTGGTCCTAGTCTGAAGTTGTGCTCCAGCACTGTCCCTCCATTCCCAGTCGAGGTAGCCCTGACCTGTGTCAGCTCACTGTCCACCATCAGTGGCTGGTGTGTTCCCAGGTGGAAGGCGCTGGCTTCACAAAGGTGTGGGCCTAGGCTCCCTGGGAGGGCCCAAGGGGGATTGAAGCCAGCTAGCAAGGATAGTCAGGATACTGTGCGAAGGGGGATGCCTATCTGGGGAGGTCAGGGACAGGCAGACTGACACTCCAGCCTTCTCTGGGGGCTTTGGCTTGTGGCCTGGCTGAGCTCCCAGGAGGGGATGTGGGTGCTGGAGAAGTGTTTGGAGGGCTCCAATCTGACCTGGTCTCTCTTCTAGACCCTCACACCAGCCCTAATCTGTGGGACACGGAACACTGTCTAGCCCTGAGACCTCCTCTTGTCTCCCTAGGATCAGCTCCTTCCTCATCTTCTGCCCCACATCCCTACTAAGGCTATAGCCACTTAGGACCTGAAGGAACAGGAGGCAGGCTGGGGCTCCTGGGACCTAGGATCTGCCTCAGGTGTGGGCCTGCCCTTGGCAGCTGTCTCTTGGGGATTCTGGGAGTTGGTCTNGGACCTGGTCAGGTCTAGAGAGACCGTCATTCACCTAAAGATGCCTAGACTTCCCCAGATGTCAATNTCCCAGGGAAGAGCCTCTGGCCTAGGAGCTCTGGCAGGACCTATTGGCTGTAGCCATGGGCAGGGATGTCTGTCTATGAGAGGTCTCTCTGGATATATGGCAAGAGTCAGGCAGAGGCTGCAGAGTGGTCCCCAGGTTGTCCTCAAGATGCCTCTGTGACTCTCCAGCTTGTTTCAGGGCAGTCCTTGTTTCTATCTTCCTGGTAAAGCTGATAGTGATGAGTCCTAAGCCTCCATGTGTCTGATCCTTAAGTCAAAATATCAAAATAAAGATGAAACATCTGAGATGCTGTGTGGATGAGGTGTTTGTGGCTTTGCCAACCAGCCAGTCTAGTCCAGACCTTACCTCCCATCCCCTGACTCTCAGGATTTAGCCGTTTGTTTATGATTTAAACAGTATTATCCTGTTCGGTTCCAGGTGCTCACGGGGTGGTCTTTCATGCCTGGGCATTTAAGGAGTTTCAATCTTGTAGCCCACCCCTTCTCCCATTCCAACATCGTCCCTCAGACATGAATTTGGGGTTTGGTGACATCTCTTAGGCACATGTATTTCTGTGTATGTCTTTGAACATTTATTCTAAAACAAAATAGGACTGGGGATGTAACACAGTGGCAGACCATTTGCCTAGCTGTGCTGGGTTTGCACTGTAAAAAGGAAACAAAGCAAAACGAAAACCCAAACTAGCTAGGGTAGAGTTTTGTGGCCCCAATAGAGCTGGGCACACTTTTTTCTGGGGCCTGTGCAGCAAATTCTGGCTGTGAGGTGGGAAGCCCTGGCTCTCTGTTGTAAATCATGGGGTGACCAGTCCCCTTCCTAGAGGGTATTCTCTCTCAGAAGCAGGGACGGAAGGGTGACCTCACGGTCTTCCATCTCATCTCTTAGTGTCTGTTTCCATATATGGAATACAGGCTAATAATGAGCCTGTCTTTTACCAGAGTGGGATGAGATGGAACGGGTCCTGGGGCAGCTGGGCTGGTGCAGGCAACCGTGATGGCTTCCCAGGCTGATCCTCTCTAGACCCCTCCTGGAAGCAGGGTTTCTCTCCACTGGCCCCTCCCTGACTGTGCCCTCACACTTTATAGCTAGAGACCACTGTGTGGAGTGCCTGAAGGCCAGAGAGGGGCAGATGGCACCCCAGTGAGCTAGGAATCTGGGCACATCTTTCTGGGGAGGATGTGGTCCTGGAGGCATGGTGGGTCCCCCAAGTTCTCATGAATGACAGCTGCAAGGACCTGAGGGTTGTGGGGGTGGGTGGAGGATATGCTCTGGTGTCTAGATGAACATGCTTGGCCCTGAAGGAATTCCACAACAACTGTGTCACATCCCTCATTTCTGTAATAATCGTAAGGTGAAGAGGCTACAGGTGTTTTTAATGTGGAATCTGTTTCCACCCACATAAGTAGGGAGATACCTTAAGAGGACAACCACAAGCCTCACTCTGACTCCCAAACCCTGATCAGATGTTTATTCCAGGGTGGTGCAGGGTCCCCCTGGTGGATCCACCTGGTGTCTGACTGGGCCTCCTTTCTGCATTCAGGGCTCCCCCTCCAGGCAGGTCTAGGGGGTCCTGAAGTTCAGTACTGTGTGCTTCCCTTGACCTTGTAACATGCATGACAGAACTATGTCTACATAGGTTCAGGAGACAAGGCAGGCCTGATGCCCTTGGGCTTGTCTGTGGCCCTGGAAATGTGACTTCTCAGAACAAAAGTATTTGTAAGAATANATAAAAAATACCTTTGTTCTGAGAGGTGCCATCTTCAGAGCTGGACTCTGCTCCTGCACCACAGTGACCTCTGGCAAATCTTAGTGTGAAGTGGAGGAATCAGACCTGGGCTCAGATACCCCACAGGGCTCCATGAACTGCAGAGGAAGGCCCCTGAGATCGTCTCCTGATGGTATGACAGAAGCTGGGGCTAGCCCTCAAAGCAGCAGGAGTTTGGGGCTCACCTTCCCAAACTGCCCTTCAGATGCAGGTGACACTTATCCTCAAAAGGTTGTATGGCATGTATGACAGCATCCAGGCCAGGGAACCCAAGAGGGAGGACTGGAAGGAGCCCAGGAATTCCCAGCCACGATGGTTGAGTTCTTTCTCTGGTACAGTCTTGAAGTCCCAAGATCCCAGCCTGTGCTGACTGGGGTAGGGGGTACTTGTAGCATCAAGCCAGAGGCACCCCCTTTTCCCACTTAATCCACTACAGCAGCCTCTGGAGCTCCTAGGTTTGGCAAGCATTGGCTAGCAGAGCTCTGTCTTGGGGTTAGTCTTAGTGTCTGGGCTCCACCACCATGGCCCCAAAACCACCCTATCCCCCCCCTCCCCGCCCCCGACAGCATCACCCTCCAGGGATGTTCAGAGTTGTAATTGCCATTCAGCCACACGTCAGAGCCGCAGGAGGCAGTGCCAGCAGGCAAGGACTACATGCCACAGGCGCAAGATGAGGATGAGGAACCAGTCCCAGAGGGTCTCCAGGGCTACTGTGACGTGATGGGCCTGGCCACAGTACAGGCCTAACACCGCTCCAAGTAGAACGCACAGAGTCAGCCACAGGAGTAGGGAGCCACTGCAGGATGCTGATTGGAGTAGAGAGCCACCATGGGAAGCTGGCCGGCTGGGCACTGGAGGAGGGTTGCAGGTCAGTCCGGGCAGCTTCCCAGTGAGGCCCTGCAAGGCTCTCTCTGCTGGTGGGGCTGGTATGGAGGGAGACTTATGTTGTCTGGCTGTTGACCTGTAGTTGGCCATCAGGATGATGGTCAGGTAGGGTCCTGGGGGTGAGTCTCATGGAATCTATGGGACATGGACTCTTGTCCTTGCCTGCCTCAGGAAGACTGTACCCATTTACGGATGCTGCTGGCCATCGACATGTCAGGGATCTGGAGAGTGGCCTGGTGGGGATGGGGTCACTTCTAGGGCAATCAGGGGAGACTGAGTCAGGGTCTAGAGTGACTGGGGATGTGGGGACAGGGGTGTGGTTGAAGCTGTGTCTGGTTCTGCCCTGTGGAGGTGGAGGCCCAGGACCTGCTGGTAGATGGGGCCTCCTTCTCAGAACTCACCCTTGACGGCAGCTGTGGTGTCCTTGCGGGCAATGTCTGCGAAGGAGACCAGGATAGTTTAGTTAGGAAAATGTCCTCAATCTCTCCCACCCACTATACAAAGGTACTGAGACAAGCCTCACTGTCCTGGCCTATGAGATGAAATACCTAGAACCTAACCCTTCCCTAGAGGTCACAACTGCATTCTCCTGTTGGCTGCCGTCCCACTGACCATGGCTGATCCTCATGAGCCCATATTACAGGTTTATTGGGGCTCTGTCTGGGAAGATGGAATAAGGACTGCCTTTTCTTGATGGTCCCAGACCATGCCAGAGTTGCAAGGGCACCTTCCCACCCTACCCCACCCCACCCAGACCCTCGCATCAAAGCCCCTGGCCCCTCTTACAGTGGACAGCCACCTCCAGGGGCTCTCGGAACCGCACATGCCTTGAAGTTCTCTGTGGCTCAGCCCCGTGGCACCCACATTCCTGCCGTCTGGGTCTCAGAATAGAGGGGGGGCACTTCCTGTCACCACCCTAGGGTGGGGATGGAGAATAAATGATTGTGAGCCCTTTCTGGTCAAGCCTGGCATCCCGGGCTGTGGTGTTGGCTGACTCCTCTGTGCTTAATGGAGAGGACCTGCTGTGGAGGACCAGAGAAGGACAAGGAGACCTCAGGACCAGCCATCCACCTTCCCCAGCTCCTACAGTCAGTGCTGCTCCATGGGATGAAGTCTCAACAGTCATGAGTGGGTGAGCACAGCACCTAGAAGGCCCATGCTTCTTCCCAGGTCCCCCTGCCACTCCCGGGGATTCTGAGGGAAATTCTTCACACCTGGAGGAATGACAGTTGTAGACCAAGGGTGCCAAGGATAACCCCACCAACTGAGGACAGCCTGTACAAAGTCACACAATCCCTCGNAACACTGTCAGAGGCCACAAGACTCAGGTACTGAGAGCCCAGTGGCCAGGGAACATGAATGACAAAGGCTGGGTACAGCGCCTAACAACTTCCCTGAACCATGTGCTTGGCGTGAGACACAGTTCCCTGCATAGGGGTTGCCAGAAAACTCAGACCTGGCCTTACAGCCTCAGAGGTTGTTGGGCCCTCTTCTCTGAGAGGAAGTGTACCAGGCTATTGTTTAGACCCCAGCAGGGATTGTTAGGGGGAACCTGAGACATGGGGAAGGGTCCTCGGTTTAGAGGGCAAAGTCTGTACGCTCCCTCGAGTGAGGCTCCAGCCAAGGTAGTGACCAGGGTTGATTGATGGCTATGGGCAGCTGGCAGGCTAGGGTCTGTCCTATATGAAGCTCCCCTCTCTTCATGTAGGTTGCACTTCAGGGTGTCTGGCANGTGGAGGAAGGCAGCACTCACATGCTACATGCCCAGAGGCTACCTTCCTGCCCTGCTTCCGTCACCCTGGGCATCAGCTCCTGTGAACCTCAGTGTCTTCATCTATGACAGGGGACAGCAGGCTGTTTGTGGGACAGAGCACAGGGAAGCCAGGGCTATTTCAAAGTTGTCTGTGGCAGGATACTGGACTGTGCACAGCTTGATGAAAAGCCCCGGGGGGCTGCCCTGCTCCACCCACAGCTGCCTGTGCTAAGGTTAGCCTGGCATATCTCTGCCGTTTCCTTGGCCTGGCAGCAAGCATCCCAGGTCTGGGCTCCTCCCACTTGGAACCTGTCTCTTGCTTCTTGAGTCACTTCCCTCTCTNGCTTTCTTGTTTACTCCTGGATGGAGCTGTTAACAGCCTCTGCCAGCTGTGTCTTCACCCCTGCTCTTGCTCTGACATCCTTCACTAACGTGCTCTGTAGCCATCCATCTCTTTCCCCCCANCTCCACCCAGCAGCCTTCCCTGACCCTCCAGCTTCTTCAATCTGGTTGTCATACCTCCTCATCCTTACATGCTGTGACCCCTGGACTGGCACAGAATGGAGTCTCCCCCTAGACCTGTGTACCTAGACCTCTTTGTACCTCTGGCTGTGCTACACCACACCTGGTGCTTTGGCCAAACCAAACCCTTCAAAATGGGATCATTTCCCTGTCTCCCACCAAGCTCCCGGTCATATGGCTTCCAGAGTTCCAGGGGCAGAGGATCTCTTGAGAGCAAAGACAGGGACCCTGTTTGCCCTTCTGGCCCCTGCCTCTCTCCCAACCCACAGCAGCAGCCCATATCTCCAAAGCTAGTGTTTCAGGCAGTGTGGCTTTACCCTCTCAGTCCGAGGAGGTGGTGAGCCCCACGTGGCTCCCTCATTCTCTCTGGTTGGATGGTGTGTCTGTGGGTGGGAATCAGGGTGCAAGACTTGAGCTGCAGACCTCATTTACTGGAACATGGTCCTATGATAAGAAAGACGTTATTTATTGCACAAGCCGTGCTTATAGAGATAAAGATAAAGGGATGAGAAAATTCCTACTTGGAAACCAGGCTGGCTTAGCCCCCATCATTCCTACAGACCTGGAGACACCAGCTTCCCTTTGCAGGGATCATGGTGCAGATAAATCCTGTGCCCNGCCAGCTGCAAAGCCTTACTGTCAGCAATTTCCTCTGCGGGCATAGTCTTCATAATTATCACCTTTGATGGCTGTGTAATATTCCTTTGGGCGCTGATGCCCTGAGATTTACAGCTGCCCACCCACCCACTGTCATGGGCTGCTCAGGAAGATTGAAGTTTATTGCAGGAGTTTGTAGTGCTCTGAATTCACTGATAAGGCTACATACAGTAAACGCTTCTGGCTTCTGTCAATACGCTAAGCCTCCATCGCAGACCCTGGGAGCAGATGACAGCAGGGGCTTCTCATTGTCAGGGATCCCCCACCAAGGAAAGGCTTTTCTGGAAGGTGTGCTCCCTCTTCAGTTGGCCTTTGTGTTGGGAAGGATGGGGCACAGTACGGCCCAGCCCATTTGTCTCTGTCCTCTTTGTCTCCATATCTCTGCTCCTATTTGTCTCTGACTGTCTCTGCATATGTGCATAGTTCTCAGCCTGTCTCTCTG
>LZPO01089558.1:291352-307477 GCA_001675575.1 Neotoma lepida
CCTTCTCAGTAGGTAGAGACACTGAGGACAGAGGGAAAGGAGCTGTCCCTGGGCTACTGGCAGGGTGGTTTTCCTTCCTTTCCCCAACTGGAGGGCAGTGTGAGGGGCAGTGTGAGGGGCAGTGTGAGGGGCAGTGTGAGGCAACTTTCTTCCTCCATCCCACCTAGATTCTCCCAGATCTCTGGCCTGGAGAATGCCTTGAAATGGGCGCAAATGACTGTTTTCATGAGGCGTGGCTCTGGCTTTCGTAGACTCCAGGAGCCTTGCCCTTGAGAACTGAGAGTAGATAAGAGTGAGGAGCTTGCCCTGACCCCAAGGAGGACCCCCCTCAAGGTCTCCCCAGGAATGACTGCTTTGAAGGTTGACCCAGGGGCCTCCATTCAGTCTTCCGTAGGAGATAATGGGACAGCCGAGTCTTTATGCTCAGCGGGCGTAAGTCCGGCAGGTGGCTGAAGTCCTGTTAATGTCTGCCTGGATGTGTTTGCACGGCTCAATTACTTCAGAAGGGAGCACATTCTCCTATCACAGCATCGGATTTTATTGCAATAGGGTAGAGAAGGGGCTGGCCCCAGGGAACAGAAAAAGGAGGGAGGGGAGGGGAGGGGAGGGGAGTGGTTTATGCTCCAGGCTCACTTTCAGGGAAGGTGCCACATACTGTACCTTTCTGCCAGCACCCACTTTTTGGTCCTCTGCGGCCAGGATCTGCTAGGGGATTGTGAGACAATATGTGTCAGTGTTTTTAAATGTTTACTTAACTTACTTTATGTGTGGGAGTGTTTTATCTGTGTGTATGCATGTGTACCATGTATGTGCAGGTTGCCCACTGACATCAGAAGAGGGTGTCAGATCCTATGGATGGTGGTGAGCCACCATGTGGACGCTGGGAACTGAATCCCTGCCCTCTGCAAGAGCAACACATGCTCTTAACTACTGAGCCATCTCTCTAGACCCATGTGTGTGTTTGGACACACATAACAGCATATACGTTTGTAGATGTGCTTGTGCATACATGGGGTTGTATGACATGAATGCACACTTGTTTTTGTGAGCATGTGAGTATTGACCTGCAGAGAATCCATGTGTACACGTAAAAATGTAACTGTGTGGCTAATGTGTGCTAGCATGTGAGAATATGCATATGCATGTGATCTGTGTACACACAGGCATGTTTGCACATGCATGAATGTACCTGAATGACATGTGTGTGCATGTGTGTATGTGTGAGTGTGTGCATATGTGGTGTGTGTGTGTGGTATGTGTGTAGGTGTGACTGTTTGGTATATGTGTGAGTATGGTGTGTGAGTGTGTAAGTGTGAGTGTTTGGTATATGTGTGAGTATGGTGTGTGAATGTGTGAGTGTGGTATGTGTGTGTATGAGTATGTGTTGTGTGTGTTGTGTGAGTGTGTGTGTTTTTGAGTGTGTGTGTGTGTTGTGTATGTGGTATGTGTGTGTGTATGTGTGTGTGTTTGTGAATGTGTGTATGTGAGTGTGAGTGTTTGGTATATGTGTGAGTGTGGTGTGTGAACGTGTGAGTGTGTGTGTGTGTATGTGTGTGTGTGTGTGTGTGTGTGTGTGTATTTGGCTTGGATCCTTATCTCTGTGGCCTCAATCAAGTAGAGAGCTCTCTGGCTTTCACACTCCCATCAAGAGTACAGAGAGGAGCATCTCTGGCTCAAGTAGTGGACGCAGTGGACACAGGCAAGCCTGCTGGTATCCCCTCCTGCTGGCCCCAGAGCAGAGGCCTTGGCCCCAGCAGGGACAGGCCGTACCTCGTAACTTGAGTGCATTTGCTCAGAGGCTGGCTCGTGACAGATAGGTGATAAAGGGTGGAAAATAGTACCAGGAGCCTGGGGCCCGGAGAGTGCCACAGCTGTACCATGCTGGTCAGGGAGGGCTGGTCAGGTATCTGGGGCTCTGTCCTTCACTCAGGGAAACAACCCAGCAGCTGTCCCNCTTAGAGTCAAGGCCCAGTTCCTCTAGTCCAGGGACAAGCATGGGAGCATTGTGCCCCTAAGAGTGGGAAATCCTGACCCAGGTAAAGAATGCCACCAGCCAGGCCTCAGAGCCAAGCTTGGACATTGCACCCTCGAGTCCAGGCAGGTGAACATGGTGCTTGCAGACAACCAGAGCACAGACAGTCACAGAGAGAAGGGCTCTGTCCCAAAGTCAGCCCTGGTGGCCCGAGCCGGGGCTCTGGAGCTCCTGTTTCTTTCCTAGCTCCCACATCTAGACTGTCTTCCAGCGTCTACCCAAAGGCCCTCCCTCCCTCACCTCATCTTGGAGTTTTTGGGGGTCATCAGTGGACCCCCCATGCCCCACCCTCTCACCAGCCTGGCTATCTATGCCTTTGTGCCTGTCACATCCCTCCACACACTTCCACAGTCTGTGATGTGTTTTGGAGAGTCTCTGGGGGTGGGCAGTATGCCGAGTGCAAGAGCTGGCACATGGGTAATTTCAGGGCCTTACCAGCCCTGCCATCCCCACACAGGGAAGGTCCTTCCTCAGATCTGACCAGTGGCTGGCACTGTGCTTGGCAGCCATGGCTGCTCCCTGCCCACCCTCACACTTTTTGCTATGCTAGAGATCTGAAGGGACAATGTTTCCCCACATCTAAGCAGTGCTTGATTTCCTTGCTGCCTTGCTGCAAAATCACCTCTCTGGAGATACCCCAGAGGGACTGGAGGTGGCCTAGCCTGCTGGGAAGCCAGAGCCTCCGGGGGGCTTTCCTTACATGCACATAGACACAGGGGCCATGTGCACTAACACTCTCTCTCTCTCTCTCTCTCACACACACACACACACACACACACACTCAAGCACACCAAGGCCTGCCTCACCTGGGTTCCCGTGGTACTATACTTGTCTTGTGTGTGGTTGCTCACCTGCCTTGTCCTGCGGTCTGCTGCCGATCAGAGCCCACATGAGGCAGGAACTGGAGCTACTGCTCACAGAGCGGCTGAGAAGTTTCCATTACAGAGACGTGGGGGCAGTGGCCTCAGCAGCCTTGAGGGTTGGCAGCCTGCTGGCCTCTAGTCAGCCGGATCTATAGGGGGGCTGTTGTACGCAGGGCCTAGTGGCTCCCAATAGAGTTGAATGCCATCCCAGGCACCTCAGCAGCTTGGCCACAGGCCTTTGAAGGGGCACAGACAAGGCAGAGGTTGCTGTCTACTGTTCCTCTTCCCAGCTAGAAAGGAAACAGGAAGCTGTGGCCACCCCTGCCCCTTCACCTTCCTTTTGCAGAGCGGGAGGCAGAGTGCAGGCCAGGCAGGCAATGGGGTCCCTGGAAAGGCTGGAGTTCCTAATCTGGTACTCCAGACAGGAATGGTCTGGAAGCTCTCCAGATACCAAACATTCCTGACTTAAGTGAGAGAGAGAGTTCTAAGGAAGGCTCCCAGCTAGGCTGGTCTCTGCCGGCTTTGCTCACACACCCCTGGGCCGGGACCAAGGAGTAGGAGCAGGCACTGGACTCATGCCCCCCGAGGCCTTGTTCCCATGAGATGTGGGGTCTGCACAGTTCAGTAGCATTTGGCTCGTATAGTTACAGCAGCACAAGTGATGGTGGTGTGTTGATGAGGTTATGGGGAGCCTCAGAGTGAAGCAGGGTTTATCTAGGCCCCGAGAGCCTCTGGTAGGCAGTGTGGATTCTCCCCTAAGCAGGGCCTAAACTGAGGTGAGCCCTGGGGGCTGCGAGCCATTTGCCAGCTGCCTAGGTACCAGGCAGGCCAGAGATCTGCTCTGCAGCAGTGTCACACAGAAGGGGTCATTGCCTAACGAGATATGCCCATGCAGGGAAGCCCGACTGGCAATGTTGACTCGGCCCCCTGTTGCCCTGGGAGCAGCCCCTGGTTCTGTGCTCTGTCTGATGCAGCACTTACTCTCCTATGTGGCTAGAGGCCAATGCTCCAGCATCTAGGTTTGAACAGGTGACCTCCCTGCTCCTCCCAAAGATGACCTGGCCTTGAGCAGGGGATAGGCTTAGGGCTATTGCAGTCCTAGGGCCAGGTGTAGCCACCCAGAGCCTTGGAGTACCAGGTACCTGGGTTAGACTGAGTCTTCCCTCTGCTCCTTATGCATACAAGGACACACGATGTTCTTGGATTCCCAGCTGCTATGTTTTGTCTGCAATGGTCCCCACTTTAGGAAGCCCCTCAGACCTTGTGGAAGGGAATGGTGGCCACCCTGGAGAGTCCATGGTGACTGTGTGATCTCTGCCCAGACTGCTTTCATCCCGTTGCCCGTCACAATTGGTTCCTTGCCTACACCTGTTGCTGGAAATCTTGATCCCAAGTGGGAAGGTCACACAGACTTGGTCCCCATAGCTGGTTTACTTACCTGGCTGCCTCCTGGGTCCACAAGGGCCAGAAACAACCATGCTCTGCAGGACGACTGTGGGGCACAGTCCAGTAAGGACCTGGTGGGTTTCAGTCAGCAGCACTCCCTGTCCCCTCAAGAAGGAGGCCCTGGACAGCACCTGTGGGTCACACCAATCTCCACAGAATTCCTTCTGATGGGGCTGCTTAACTGTATACAGGATACAGTTATTGCTGGTCTATGTTGCCTATCTGGGCCCTCATACTGAACCACAGAGCCACCCAGATGGCAAGGGCTGACCTATGACTGCCTCCCCCTTTGACAGAAATTGCGACAACCCTGCAGACAGGCCACTGGCTCCAAATCTGGGAGGTGCCGTTTCCCAGGGTCCCAGTGGACAGTGGGCCAGGCCTGTAGACAAGGCCAGGGGTCAGCACCACTGTCCTGCCCATCTTGGCCCAATTTGTTCATATTAGGTCAGTTCCAGGACTGTGAATCTCTTGAAAAAGCTGTATTGTGGAATTAAGGGTAGTGTGGATGTGTGAGGGTGACATGGGGGCTGTGGAGATGTGGGGTGACTGCAGAATCCAGCCCCTGATTAGACTTTACAGTAGAGCTTTGAGGTGGAGATGGGATCTAGCCTGCTGGAGGCCTCCTACTTCATAAGGTGTCCTGCCCTGGAAGTACAGGGCCCAAGTTACAGATTGCAGTCATGTTGGCTGAACCCTAATAGTACCCTGAAATGAAGGGTTAGCATTAGGCCAGAGAGGGGCAGCTGGGGTGGGGGTCTGCTTTTCCTAGGGTCTGTCCTAGCCTGGCATAAGGGGCTCTCTGCTGCATCTGCCTTGGCTTACAGATGTTAAGCTTGCCCCTCATTTGTGCATGAGAGATCTGCTGTAAGGGATGAAACAACGTGCCCCAAGTCACATAGCCAGGAGATAGTGGGCTGGCTCAGACTTGGTGGCCCCTGCTGAAGCCCCAGTCAGCTCATGAACGGCTCTTACATGGAATGAGAGGGAGGTCCTGGGACCAGGGTCTTTGAGTATGCAGGCCTCTGCTGGGTTGAGGACTACCTGAGGTGTCCCGGCCTGGTGTGGTTGCCTGTCAACCATGGCCTCTCTTCTGAAGGTGGGAATGACCAGACTCATGCACTGGATGCTCTTCCCCTGTTCTTAGCTCTGTACTACACTGCAATCTTATGTCACCTGAGTGACACGGAGCGGTAAGTCCCTGGCCTTATGCAGGATTAAGATTCCCTGTGGCCACAGGTAGTGAACACTGGAGAAGGAGCCGGTGCTGCCTCCCTGGGAGGGCATTGAAAGTCTCCAGCAGGAGTGACCCATGGGGCCAAGGTCGCAGGGGCTTTATAGTTTCAGCTCCTCTGGCCACACAGTAAGGCCTGTGACTACCACGGTGACCTTTGTTTTATCAGCCCTTGGTGGTGTTCCAGCCCTGCATACTGCTGTGCCATGCTGGCCTAGCTGCCAAGGCTTTCTTGTCTGGCTGGAAGGCAAAGGTACCTTCCAGAAAGACAGGGCAGGTGGAAAGAGCATGGGCCATGGATTGCCACACACTGGTTCCTGGGGTGGGCAGCAGGTGGTGGTGATGGCGTTGCAGGACTCAGGTTGACAGGAGTTAGCCAATGGGTCTGGGGCAGGGTTGGGGGTGGGGAGCAGGAACCTATCTGCTACAGCAGCAGAAGGATCTCCCAGATAGGAAATTTCCCACTGCCTTAGTCTAGTGGGTATAGCTGGAGCCTGGAAGCCATTGCTGGTGCTGAGACACAGCCTGGGGACGCTGTCAGTGAAGTCAGGGTTCTGCAGATCTGTGGCTTTGGGATTTGGTTCAGAGGTGCTCTCTGTCCCACTCTTGTGGCCTAGACTGCTGGCATAGACTCCAGTGAATATGATAGAGGCACATGGAGACCACATGTGGCCTAGACTGCTGGAGTGAGGGGTTGTGACCCTGGACCACAGGGCCATTGGTGTCCAGGACTTTCTGTTTGTAGGGGCAGTGCTGTTTGTTATGTTAGTCATCACCCTCAGGTCTTCTGAAAGACTCGGAGGTGGGGTTTATGTGTGAAGGGTCTGGATAGGTGTGAGCATCAGGAAGCAGGACAGAGAGGCAAAGGGTTGGGAGTGGCCCTCCTCAGGGAGGTGGGTGTGAAGGGACATTGACTGATCAGGTGTCCCTCACTGGTACAGAGAAGAGCTTGAGTAGGGAGAGGTCAGGGCAGAGGTGAGTCATGGGCTGGCTTGTTCCTAGAGGGAAATGTGGGTCAGGGCACCACGAGGAAGCAGGAGGGCTCCTGTTGAAGGCTGAGCAGATGGCCCAAGGGGCTGACTGAGGATGAGACAGGGTGATGGTGGTTGCAGGACTTCTGGGTCAGATTTTTATTGCCTAGGTATGTGAGCAGGCACGCCACAGTGTTTCCTATTGCTGCTAGAGTTAATGCTGCTAAATGGATTAGCTCCCTCTTCCTTACTTCACAGTTGAGCTGTGGGCTGAGAGCAAAATGCAGCAGGGCCAGTACCTTCAAGGCTCTGGGGAAGGCCCCTCTATGTCCTTTCCCAGCTTGTAGAGATCCCTGCACACTTGCTTGTGGCTCTCTCTCCAGCTTGGAAGACAGGAATAGAAGAGGTCATCTGAGCTACTTCATCCTTCTTATGGGTAAGGACCCAGTGAAGCCCCTCCCCCCCCACGTTCACGACAGTCTCTTGATCTTAAAGATCCCAAGTCTCCAACAAGGCCACTCCTGTCTGTAGCCTTTATTTTCTATCATCTAGTGACCACATGTTCTGTACTTGTCTGGAGAATGAACTGTTATAGCCATGAATGAGTGACTTCATTAAACACACAGTAGACAAAAGGCAAGCAACAAACAGCAGGTGACAGATAGAAGCAGCCAATAGACAGCAAAGAATCGTCAAATCAAGACTTTACTGATTTGATTGAGGGAGTGAATTAAGATAAAAATCACTAAATCAGAGCTTACAACATCCAGCGGAAGTTGACTGGAGAAATTGAGGCAGTTACCTGGAGCTTCTGATCGGAGGGTTGAAGCCTGACTTCACTGACAGCGTCCCCAGGCTGTATCTCAGCACCAGCAATGGCTCCCAGGCTCCAGCTATACCCACTAGACTGGGTTGTCTTTCCCACTGCAGGTGTTTCTAGACACTGTAATAAACAACGGTAGCCTCCTTGAAATACTGTTTGCTGTTTCTCCCTCANCCATTCCCGATCCAGAGCCCAGGCTAACCCAGAACAGGGGGCTTTGGAAGAAACAAGAGAGAGACTACTCGTTCCCAGAGTCCTCTTTAAACAAACTTAAACTTCACCTGGCAATTTACTAATATGCTGTATTTTACACTGAGATTGTCCGGGCTCTGGGGAGTAGGGATAGAGATATCACTGAGGCATTATTCTGTTTTTCACAGGTTATAGATGACATTTCCACAGGTGGGAGATGAGTGAATTTGGGATGTCCTGGGGATTAGAAAATGAGAGCTTGGTAGAGATGGATGGAGGGCTGGGAGTTGACGTATATGTGTTGGGATTTTCATGATATCCAAATGGAGGTGAGTTTGGGGTTACCCTCTGTGGCAAGCTGAGCAGTGGTATCCCCAAAAGATCTATGTGAAGTTTCTGGAGTCTNTGAATGCAGCTCATCTGGAAGGGCTTTTGCAAGTATGCTGAGATAAGGACCTTGAGATGGGAAGGAGACATGGGATTGTGTATCCTGTGGACACTGAAGGTCGTAACATAAGTCCTAAGAGGCAGGGGTCAGGGGTCAGACACAGAAGAAGAGATGGTGTGATCACAGGGTACAGACTGATGGTAGAGCCACAAGCCATGAGTGTCAGTGGCCACCAGAAGTCAAGGATGCAGGAAGGTCTCCCCATCGCTGGAAGCTGAGCTACCATAGCCTGCCAACACCCTGGGTTTGGACATTCCCTTAGGTCTGAGGCTACACCTGCTTGTCCTGTTGCATTGAGGAAACTTGGATGCTCAGAGATAGAGGCACATGGAGATCACATGGGGTCCTAGGTGCTGTAGTGTGAGGGGGAGGGGCTGGTGAGAAGAAATCAGAGATAGATTTGGCTCCTGCTTGTGGTATGCTGGGGCTCCAAGGCCAGAGAGAGACTGGACATGGCTGAGTGGGTAAGAGGGGGGCTTGGCGAGGGCTCGTTGGTAGATGGTAGGTGTGTGGCATGAGGGTAGGGACTATAGTGGAGAGAAAGAAAGAGATGACAGGGTAGGGAGTAAGAGCAGGCCGTGGAATGCTAGGGCTGACACAGGACTCCAGTGAGTATGGTAGGATCCTGGGCTGGGTCCACAGGCCTGGGGGGTCTTGTGGGGCCGATTGGGGGAATTTTTCTAGGCTACTGTCTGAGGGAAGAACTTCTAGCAGTGAGGTAGTGAGTCCTCCATCGCTGGAGGTAAGCAAAGGTGCTTCTTGCCTCTTGCAACTCTCAAGGGTCACACAGGCCTTTGGCATAACATATCATATGGAGAATGAGCTGTGGAAGGGAAAGTGCATGCCACGTGGCATTCTGATGTCATGTGGGAGTGATGCTTCTCTGTCTTGCTGGAGTCACAGCCTAACTATGGGGTTGACACTTGATAGTCTCTGGCTGAAGCAGGGACCGCTGACAGATAAACCTGGCCACCCTTCATGAGCCTGGACCCTCAGGAAGATGAGGATGCTGGGCAGTATCCCTGGCCCCCAACAGGGTAGGTTCCTGGGTATCAGAGGCTGGTCCCTTTCAGTGGGATACTCAGAATGGGCAGCCACAGCGCCACCCGCAGCCAGGTAATAGGAACCTCTGGGCCCAATTGTACACTAACAAAAGAGCCCTGGTTCCATTTTCCTAAATTATTCATGACCTCCAAGAGGCCGTAAAAGTCCTCAGCTCTCTCCAGGAACCATAATTACAATGATAAATTTTATTTATAAAGTCAGTCCGTCCCCACAAGCCTGCCGCCTGGGGTGCTGTACATAAGCCATAACGGAGACAGGGACTGCCTAAAGCCGCTGCGACAGCTGTTTCTCCAGTAGGGACTTGGGGGCTGGCTGGAGTAGGCCCAGGGATGTTGGAGGGGCAGAGGCCTCAGTCTGCCACCTCCAGCCTGCTGAGGGTATAAGGCTCAGGAAGGGCAGTCTCAGGGTGGTCTGGCTGTCATGGCCATTGCAGAGCCTGTTAGACAGTGTCCTGTGTGGGCTTTGCTGGCTTTCCATCCTTGGTCTCTGGGCCCCAAGGACCCGTGGCAGGAAGATGGCTGTGCATGTCCCAGGCAGAACCTTCACACGAAGTACACATACTTTAAGTCTTGTACAAGAACATGAGCAGGTGTGCAGACACATGTGAGCCATACTGTCAGTGATAGAAGTCCTTGTGGGCGGGATAGAGGCTGGGCCTTTGCACATTTTCTCAGAGCCCCACTGAGCTCCGGCAGTTGTCCCACTGGCTGACAAAGACGAGGGCTCTGAGGAGGCAGTGTCAGAGCCACACAGCTGTTGGAACATGGTACAAGATACCATAGAGTAGCGGTTGTCAATCTGTGGGTCTTGACCCCTTTGGGGGTCTAATGACCCTTTCACAGGGGTCCCCTAAGACCATCAGAAAACACAGATATTTATGTTACAATTCATAACAGTAGCAAAATTACAGTTATGAAATAGCAATGAAAAAATGTTATGGTTGGCGTCACCACAACATAAGGAACTGTATTGAAGGGTCATAGTGTTGGACAGGTTGAGAACCACTGGTCTAGAGCCTGAGGCAGGGCCCAAGATCACCACTGCTTTATTGTGTCATGAGGCAGTCAATGCCCAGTGAGCTCAGCTGAGCCTTCCTCTGTGGGAACCCTTGCTTTGCTACATATGCTACCTGCTGAAATCCTGGAGAGGTGAGCAAATGGACACCCAGTACTAGTCTGTGCTATTATCGTGGCAGCAGCCCAGAGCTCAGAATGGGATCTCTGGTGGCTCAGATGTGCCTTCTATGGGTGCTTCCTTCCTTGGACACTGGCTGGGTCCCTCACTGGGGTCCCTAGCCCAGGTGAGGGGTACAAGTTCTCCTGACCTTTACACCATCCTCACTGTAGGAGAGACTCAACAGAAGCTATACGCAGGGAGGGAGGCATGCCCAGATGTTCTGAGTGCTGCTGGATTCAGAGTCTGAGTTGCTCTTGACATTAGGGGATCAATAACAACACTGTGGTTAGCATGAGGGCTTAAAGCAACAGTTCTCAACCTTCCTGACATTGTAACCCTTTAACACAATTCCTCATGTTGTGGTGACCCCCAAGCCATAGAATTATTTTCGTTGCTACTTCATAACTGTAGTTTTGCTACTGTTATGAATCATAATATAAACATCTGATATGCGGAATGGTCTTAGGCAACCCCTGTGAAAGGGTCATTCGACCGCCAGAAGGGTCATGACCCACACACAGGTTGAGAACCACTGGCTTAGCAGGTCAGTGGTAAATGAGCCTGGTGGATTCTGGCATAGTGGGTACAGGACCTTAGAACGTCTCTGGAGTCAAACCCAGGCTCCTGGTGCATGACTGGGGCTGTTTGCCATTAGGGCCAGGATAGCATTCACATCAGTTCCTTGACCCAGGAAATAAGAGCCACTGGGCATGATGAAAACCAGAGAGATGGCCAATTCCACCTTTGGCCAAAAAAGTAAGGCTGTAGCCCATAAGGGGCTTACAGAAATTAGAATCACTTCAAGACTCAAAGGATGCCGGCTGTGGTCTTACTGCATCCCTACTCTGCTCTACTGCATGAGATCTGATGAACCAGACAGGTCCTGGCAGGTGGTGGTAGATCATCCAGTCCGTAACAGATGGCGATGGATCACCCAGCCTGGACCAATGGCAGATCACAATGGATCACTTGGCTTGGCTCAAAGGCGGATGATGATGGATCACCTGTCTTAGTCCAATGGCAGATGAGGAGGGATGACTCTGTCTAGCCTAGAGGCAAGTGGTAGCGAGTAACCTGGCCTAGCCTAGCATCAGCCTCTGCTGAACCTGCTCTTGTACGTATGGTGCCCAATGGAGTGAGGTCTTTGTATTCTCTCCCGTGGGCTGTGTGTCCTCAGGACCCATCAACAGGTGAGTGGCACAAACTCATGGATGCTGGTGGTAGGCTCAAATGATGTCGCAGGGACTGGAAGGAGAGGATCTACAGGGGATGGCTGCTAGACCTCAGCATGGACACAGAGCATATGCCTTGAGTCTGTGCCTGCTGCGGAGTATAGGCTGGTTGAGGGAGGAGGGGAGCCAGGCTAACAGAGGTCTTGGGATGTGGAGAGAAGGAAGATGTGTCCCTATGGCACTGTGTCCATTTCTCCTTCCCTGTCCAGTGCTTACCTCTGAACTGGAGGGGGAGGGTGGGGCCCGGGGTGGGCTGGGAGCAGCACCTTTCACTTTCTCTGGCTTCCTGGGCTCCTGAGCCTGCAGGGTGGGTGGATAGCACAGGTAAATCCTGCAGGAGGCCAGGGCAGGGGCAGGACAGGTAAGAGCTCAGAGAAGGAGGGAGGGGCTGCTGGCACAGCCTAGAACATCCTTCTGAGTCGAGGACCTCATAGACAAAGCTGGCTTTTTCTTGTCAGGTCTCACTTCTGATCTTGCTAACAACGAAATTGATTGGCCGTGCCAGGAATTTTCATCTCAGCACTGCTCCCCAGCTTCTCAAGTCTCTCTGCATGTACACCTGTCTGCAGGATAAAACCAGTCAGGCAAGTTCCACAGGAAAGGTAATTTAAAAACTGGTCTGTGCAAGACCCCTCTGAGGACCTCTGGCTAATGACAGTGACAGCTTGCCAGGAGCACTGTCTACTTAATATAGGTGGGAAATGCAGAACAGGCCATAAAGGCTGGACAGGGAACAGTCATGGTCAGAGCCAGGAGCGGCAGGGAGAATTTGGTCCCTGGCAGAAGGTACAGCTGTGCAGGGCTTTAAGGCTAGGGCATGGGGTGAGGCTGGGGTTGGGGACCCCGGGCTGGGCTTCTGTCTCACACAAGAGTATAGCTCTTTGCATACTGTAGAACACTGAATCAATCTCTCTCTCTCTCTCTCTCTCTCACACACACACACACACACACACACACAGAGCACCATTATGAAGCCACGATTCTTAGTCAGGAGAGCATTACCAAGGCACTTGTGTTCAGAAGGCTGTGGTAGGGGACACACATTGCATGGAGAGTGACAAACCTGGGATCCTTTGCTGGATGTCACAACTGCCTCCTGGTGGTCCACTTTGGGTTCCACATCCCCTGAGCAGCACACAGCCTTTGACTCTACACACTTTTAAGATGAGCCTGGCTGTACTCATCTTTGGAGGCCGAAGAGGTGCAGGTGTCACAGCCTATGGCAAGGTCACTACTGCCATTGCTGTAGGCATTGTATCCACATACCTAGAGGGTCACATGGGTGTCACTTTAAGATCCACCTATGCCAGTTTAACTGGGCGGAGGGTACATGCTCCTTTATGAAGTAGTTGTAAGTCCTCTTGGTGCATGGGACCAGCAAGAACTTCAGGTGGCCAGTCAGGCTCGGGACTGGAGTGTTCTTTTTGCAGGTAATGACAGGTATGACTTTGCAACAGGTCTTGTGTACACTCCACAGCCAAGCTTGTGCCAGACAGGTATACACACACTGCCTTATGCTGAGTTCACGGTTGCTAAGGTGTCTCCTTGGGTTAGTGTGTCCTTCCCCTTCTCTACCTTTGTGGATGGGGGAGGGTGCAAGGGGAGCAGGTCCAGGAAATTAAGAATCTTATGCCTCATGCAGGCGTGTGTGTACAACCAGGCAGAGCTGAGTTTGGGCCTTGTCTAATGCTCTACAGGCAATAGGCTCTGGCCCCCAATTTGCAAGGCAGTTGTCTTGGGGACCCATGGACAGTGGCCATGTATAGTTAGTTATTCAGATTCATGATAATTAGCTGACAGATTTGCTAGAGGAAGGGACAGAGGCACCGCGAGGACACTTGAATATGTGGAGAGATAGTGGTCAGAAGACATGTGTGGGTTGTCAGGGAAATCTTTCCCAGCCTGGCCCAGCCATGTCCATCTGACCTCATCTCTCTGGCTTTACCCAGCTGTATGCCCTCCGGTGCCACCTTCATTGCCCCTTGCCACTGTACAATGTCCGTGTTAGTCCTGCTGCCCCCTTCTCAGATCCCTTCATCCTGCAAAGGTTTGAGGAGGCTCAGCAGGTCCATGGACCAGGCAGCCCTGAGCAGAGGTGTCCCTGGGTCAGGAGAGGCAGACTGCCACCTCCTATCTGCATTCTAGCTCTGGCCTTTGCAGTCCATGGCACTTGCCCACTCCCCCAGTTCCATGCTGCCCCTAGTGCACTGGCCCCTGTATGGACTCGACTGTGTGAAGGCAATGCTTGCCGTGGAAACAGAGACTGCCCACACCGCCCATAGATCTGCTGTGTGGTGCAGGGAAGTGCCAGCACTGGTAGGGTGACATAGAGTTACCTGCTTTCCCAGGTGCCCACCTTGCAGTCACTCCCTCAATGGCTGACATGACCCATGGGATCACCGTCACACAGGGCTGCGGCTGGAACAAAGCCCTTTCAGAGCACATGTGGAGGGAGCATGCCAGTGTCTGTCCCCATGCCAAAATATCTGAGGAAATGACTTGGGGGGGAGGATTTATTTTGACCCATGATTTCATAGGTTTCAACCCGTGCTGTGCTGGCCCCACTGTGGGGCAGAGTTCAGTCTGAACATGACAGAGGAGAGGACGTGATGGAGCAGAGTCACTCATGTCTCGGCAACTGGGAAACGGGGCCGGGGTGGGGCGCATGGAAGAGGACATCCTCACGCCTCAGAGGTCCTCTCTCTCTAGCCAGGCTCCACTTGCTATTATTTCCACTTCCTCCAAATAAGCATCCCTCAGTGGCAAGTCATGGAGAGAAGTCAGACCCCTGGTGATCCAATTGTTCCCCATAGCCCCACTTCTGAGCTCTGCCTCATAAACCTAGAGGGAAAACTTCATATCCAAGCCACAGTAAAGTATCCTTTAACTCCCAAATACCCCCAAATACCAGGAAACTGGGCTGGATGGGTCCTCTGCTCCCTGCCTGGTGGGAGTAGGGAGCCCCCAGTGTTGACTTCAGTGTTCTGACTTTGTGCCCATGAATCCACATGGATCCTGCCTGTTAGGGTAAGAGGCTTCCTGGGTGCTATCCACACAAATTGTGGCCTCAACAGCCTGAGAGCTGATGGGGCTAATTAAGTTCTAGACTTTATAGTTCTTGGAATCGGGAGTATCATATAAAATCGCCGCTCGATGGGAGCTGTGACCTGTCTGTGCGGAGATGGCTGTAAACCCTTCCTGACATGGCAGGCAAGGAGAGAAAGAGACAGCCTGGAGTATGTAGGGGAGTTTATGGCTCTCTGCTTGAAAAAATAATGGAGTCATTAAGAAAAATACCTTTTCAGGGCATTAAAATTAGAGGTGAATTGATTCTGTGGTAAACGGCTGGGTTTCCCTTTTGGGGAGTTATTTAGGGCTTTTAGGTGGTATTCTCTGTGTAATAGTGTCTAAGAGCCTAGCTGTTGGGAAACTGTCAGCTTCCAGAGCTGGCTTGGCCCCCTGGGAGGCAGGACCACACTGTGGTGGTGGTGATGGGGGGTTGTGGAGGGAGGAAGAGAAGCCTAGGAACCCTGTCTCATGCCTTGCCAGGGTTACAGGCTTCCTGCATGGACTGCCCACCAGCATGTGGGTGCCCAAGGTCCCATAGGACCCTGACAGATAGGGGTTGAGCCCAGGGAGGCTACTTCCTGAAGAGGTCCCTCACGTGTACGTCACTCACCTGCTTCTCCCTTGCAGTCCCCTTTCTCCCACTGAGTTGTATGTTTCATTTTGCAGAGTGAGCCTGGTACTATGAGGTAGCGACAATGCCACAGCTTCCACAGCGGTGGCTGCCACATCAAGGTGGTGGTTGAGCAGGTCTGAAGTGTGCAATGGGGGAATTCCCTGACTGTGAGCAAGGAGCTCTGTGTGAGCTGAGTATACTCCAGTGCTAGTTGGGCTCTAGTCTGGGCTTTTAGAATGTCCCCAAGGAAACGAGCTTGGAGTCATAAAACAAGCACTTTTGAGCAAAAGGTCAAGTCTGGAACTCCCTGGACATGGTTGCCTTGTAGGAATCCTTGACAGGGCCTGGGTAGGTGTATCTTCAGGGTAACCTTACCATGAACGTATTGATAGCAAATACTGTTGAGTTCTGATCTGGCCAGTCTGTCCTTCCATAGACCAGGCACATAGGTTGCAAAGGCCTCTGAGAAACACCATGGTGACCTGGCCTCCATCCACGGAGTCCTCAAGCTATAATGGGTGCTGTTCAAGAGTCTCATTATCTAGTACCCCACCCCCAACCCCAAGCAGGTTGCTAGAAACAAAGGGCCCAGTGGAAGACCATAGTGGGTGCCCTGGTCCCCTACCACTATCAGCCCTGGCCACAGCTGGGAGGATGCTGTGGTGGCCCGCTGCCTTCTGGCCCCACGCAGAGTTTATCTGGAGCATATCTTCACTGAGTTATGGCTCATTTCTGCAGCGAGGGACGGCTCACTTTATTAGCCCCATATCGAAAGATCGTGCATTTTAATCTCTGTGGCGGTTGGGAAGGCCGCCTGATGGATCTCTCCCATTCTGTCTTTGTCTGTTCTCCTCTTCAAAGGGAGTGAGTACTTCCCACACATGCCATCATGAGGTGGCTTTTAAGGCAAGTGTGGATTCCAGGCTCCTTGGGGGAGAGAATTGGAGCTCAGGGAGGTAGA
>LZPO01089558.1:317460-331401 GCA_001675575.1 Neotoma lepida
TGTAGGCTTTCTTATTAGCTGGGTTAGGAGCCCTTGAGGGAAGGTCTTTAAGCTTCTTTCTCTCCTTGAGAGTAAGGCCTGACCACCTGCTGGCTGCCAAGAGCCCTTAGGGTCAAGAGTCAGAGGGCCAAGATCAGGTACAANGACCACTTCCTTCAGACTCTGAGGTGAGGCTGGGCAGGAGCCTCCCCCGCAGAGNCTGTGCAGGTGCATTGGGAACAGTGGCAAGGGCCGGTAAGTGGAGCCCCAGCCTNTGTGTGGCACCCACNCTACTGAGATGACCTCCTCATCCCTCCTGGAGCTCAGAATTTCCTGTGGGGGGCTGGGAGAGNAGANNAGAGTGGAGGCTGGTAAGCCTTTGAAGTTTGAAGCCTTANCCTCTAGCCAAGCTAGGCAGAGGCACCAGCTATGACAGTCTGTAGCTTTGAAACTACGCCCCAAATGGGTCCTTCCCCACCTTTCCCATCACCAAGCATGCACTTTTTAAGCCCTGGGAGTCAAAGCCAGCCTCACGGGTCCTGGTCAGACTTTACTTGTGCTGATAATCATGAGGGGTGGAGGGACCTCAGGGAGAGACCTCTACAGCTGAGCATGTCTGAACCAGCCCAGGCAGGCAGACCCTGGACAACACAGCAGCCCGGCTTTCTAAGAACACAACTGGCCACTTGCTGCCGGCNCACGNAAGGACTGGNTTCNAGGCAGAGCTGTGAGCCCAGGTCNGGATGCATTTCCCCAGGGGAAGGGTGGAGGTGATCAGATCCAGGGAGTCTCCCTCTTTACAGCTGTGTACAGCGGGGGAAACTGAGGCTGGGAGAAATTTGCCCAGGGCTTCCAGGAAGTGGAGTGGGGACTTGGGTCATCATGGGCTGCCACTTGGCCCTCTGCTACCCACTNGGCAAACCCTCCCTGTTCCAGTAAGGGGGTTTCTCCCTCAGAGCCTCTTCACCAGGGCGCCCAAGCCTCTAGCCTCCCTTTGTTCCGCCCTCAGAGCCCTCCATGGCACTTTCTCCACGGCTGGGTGAGCCCTGAAATTCTCTTTCCATTAAAAATAAATGCTCCATTTTATCTGCCTGGAATGGCTCTCCTCTGATTGTCTTTTCCATGAGGCTGTATATGGAGAACTATAAAATCATAATACAACTATTAATCCCCTGTATCTGCTTGTACCTAATTTTTATTAAAAATATCCTGTGCTCCAGCTGCCTTGTAAATTACAGTGAGGAGAGGGAGGGAGNACTGAACGGAGCGAGGCTTGTTCAGAGCCCTAGGCTGGACCCAGGTGACCTGCAGTGGCTCTAGGACCGTCTTGGCCGGNCACAACTCTGGTTCTTGGGCCTCACAGTGCCTGTCTCCCTGCCCAGCCTGATTCCCCAGCTNCAAGGAGTCAGACAGGTGTGGAACCCAGAGGCTCAAGGTTGTGGTGGNCCCAGTCTGATGCGAAGGGGTCCCACTAGCCAACTTAGGCTGGGGCCTGGCAGAAAGCTGTTGTGTCATGTGACTCACAGTGGGCAGTCTGTTCTGTAAGAGGGTCCATGGTAGGCAGGGACAGGTNTACAGGTCTTAGGAGTTCACAGCCTAGTCAGACAGGACCTGGGTTTCTTTTAGNTTAAGTCCTGTGTGGCTTGTTCTGTAAGGGCAGAGGGTGCCATGGTGGCTGGNATGACAAGGGGCACCCAAGACCACCAGTGGCATGGGACAGCAGTCACTGGGAGTCCAGGCCTTGGCTGCAGTGGCAGAGTGGGGTTGAGGGACAGAGAGGCTGCTGGGAACAGAGGTCTTGAATGCCCTGNTCTGCACTCTTACCTCTGACTGATCAGGAACAGTGGCCTCCAGGAAGGAGGAGGTGGGGACTGCTGAGCCCCACTGAGAGTGCCTGTCTTCAAAAGCGAAACCAAATGCAACACCTTCACAAAGTCACACCATGACACACACAAGACTCAANTCATAGCCAAATCCCTGGTCATGGAAGACTGTGATTGTGTGGCCGCATTCTTGGTGCATGCCCCCAGAGTGAAGTCACACTGCTATGGTACTCTTGACTGGGCAGCCACACTTCCAATCCACACCAAATGAGATTCATTTGTTTCATTGTGCTTTTGACCAGGGGTGCTTTCTGGGGGGGGTATCTAATTTGTGTTATAATTTCAGTTGGCTCGAGGTGCCCCACCAGTTCTGCGTCAGTGGGTTCAACGAGGATGGAAAGCCCTGGAAAAATATTGCACTTGTAGGAACACCTGCAAACTTTCCCCACTGTCCTTCTCTCCCACCGGTACAGTGGAAAAACCTAGGACATAGTGCAGGCATCAGGCCGGGTGTGCTAGGGCATCAGGCCGGGTGTGCTAGGATGTGGAGGCACATGAGTACTCACAGAGGGTAGGTGTGTGTGTAGACACCCACCTGAGGACACTTGAGCAGCTGAGGTCTGTGGGGCTCTTAGATTGCCCCGAGGAAGTTCAGAGCAGGGGCTACACGCAAGGTCTCAGTTGGGGGTCAAAGCCTGATGTACCAGGCAAGTATACCTCGCTGTGGGCATCTGCCTCTGCAGAACCCTGGTCACTTTGTTATGCTTTAAAACNTCTCTCTTTAGGTGACAGGTGCACACTGCTAGATTTCAACCCCCCCACCACAAACGGCTGAGGTGCCTATTTAACATATCAAAGCAGATGCATGCCTCAGTTCCTACCTGTTACAGGGCCCTCCTGGCTGGCATACTGTGCCCCCTACCCGAAACTTCTCCAGCCCAGGGTTACCCTGTTCTCTTTTAGGCCTCCTGGCTGCTGCACCTAACCTCCCCCCATCCCATCTCCCCACATGGCTCAGCTCGGTCTGGTCATGTTTGCTCTGGACTCTCCCAGATATGTCTGCCTCTGGCTATGCTCTCCCTTTTATCTACAATGAAGTTTCTTCTCCAGTGTACCTAGGNCCAGTCCCGTCCTTTCCTCTTTATTTCCTCTCTTCATTCATCTGGTGCTGAAACCTAGGACTAGTCCTGTTCCTTTCCTTTCTTATTTCTTTTTCTCATTTACATACCATATAAGTGGCTTTCACACCTGGCTTTTTCCTGAGATCTGCATTTGTGACAGTGTCCCAGCCACACACAGGACCCTCACTGTCTCTCCAGCCTCACCACTGCCTGCTCTACCTGAGAGACCCTTTGCGGCTACTACTGGCCCAGCTGATGATGGCCCAGGAGTGATGAAGCCCACCGTGTTCTTCTTTGTCTTTAGCCTTGTGAAAGGTTGTTCTGGTTGGCAAGTGACAATTCAGCTGTGCCCTTGGCAGCCCCTGGAATGAATGTTCTTTACAGTGGAAGGAGGAGCTTGCTGTCAGGTCTGAGTGAAAGAGTCATCTTAACTTTTGTGCCCCTTGAGACTACCAGCCTGGTGGCCTTCTCACATCTAGGATCAATCCCTCAGGACTCCCTCTGAGTGCAAACTTCTGAAATGAGTCCCCAAGATCAGGTGCTGAGTCCAGACAGGCAGATTGTAACCTCCCCCACATATACAGTGAGGCTACTTGCTTTCTCAAGGTTCCTGCAGAGGGGGCTCCCACTGTTTCCAATGTGGCATGGGTGNGTGGGTGGGTGGAATAACAGAGGTCTCTNGCTTTCTGTCTGTAGCTTTCTCTCACTTCCTTGGCCTTAGGGCCTTGCCTGGGTTCCTAGAGAGAGGGTAGCCTAGAGGAGGGGTAGCCTTTTGGAGTGTGGGGGCATTTGGGCTCCCTTGAAACTGCAACTTCTTGAAGACTTTCAGCTGTGGGGCATGGCCCCCCGCAAATCCCCTGAGGCCTTGTGCCTGCTTCTCCTGGACTCACGTAGGGACATAAAAAGTGATTTCCCACAGAAGCGGAGCCTTTAATCGACATTTGCCTTTTATGAACAGTTTTATTACAAAGTAGATTTCCTGCAGCCTTCTCCATCAGCCGACCCTCGAGGCCCCACTGGCTGCATGTGTCAGTAGGGTTTCTAATTGCAGGGGAGGGGACCAGGGTAAGCTCCTTCTGCCAAGACTGGCCCATCTCTGGCTCAGAAATCCCCTGGGCTCTGACCTCCTGGGCGGGTCCTCATGACAGGCAGCCTGTGACACCATGTTACTCTGAGAACAAGAAGATGCATGGGTGTGTGTGTGTGTGGCAGCTGTGGCCTCAGGCAGCATCAGTGTGTCTTACTGCAAATCAGGACCTTCCTGGGATACCTGTGCATGCCAAGGTCCTTAGCTGCCTGTGCCCCCTTCTGCTCACAGTGACATTATCACAGACAAGGAAGTCTTCGAGGCCCAGCAATTCTCTGGAAGTCCTCAGGGGGGTGTGGTAGTGTAGACAGGGTTGTCTCTCCAGCATCTGAATCCATGACTCTGAGGGTCAGCTGCCAGCTCTAGAGCCCTGGCCTGTCTGTAGATTGTGGGGTGAGAGGCTCAGAATCAGTGAGATGGGGGACAAGTTGGCCTTGAGGAAGGGAGGGCTCTCAAGTCTGGCCTTGGATGGTGTCTTAGTCGGATTTCTGTCAATGTGACAAGATACCCAAGGTATCATCAGGAAGAAAGGTTCATTTGTCTCNGTTGGTGGCTGTGCGCACTGGAGGAAACTCGACCTCAGGGAGGTGGGNAAAAGAAGGGATGGGGCTCTCAGTAAGACAACCCGACTTCCTCCTGCNAGGCCCCACTTTTGAAATGTCACACCACCTCCTTATCACCACCCACGTGGCTGACCAAGCCTTTGTCACAAAGACCTTAGGAGAACATTCCAGAGCTAGCTGCAGTAGATGGTCAGCTGGGCTGAGGAAACCTGGCTGTAGTCTGGGCCATAGTCTTGGTGACTGATGGTCCCCAAGTGTCCTCCCCGGAACCCTGTTTGGGCCCTGTTTGGGCAGCATCCCTAAAGAGACCTGCATATGACCAGAAATGAGTGGGGACATATGGTGGCCCCTCATCTCTAAGACTTATCTGCAAACTTTGCTCCTGTGAGATGACCTTCTCCAGAGGCTGGGCAGGCATCAGATGGACCTTCTCCAGAGGCTGGGCAGGCATCAACTAGACTCAAGGTCCACAGGGAAGGCAGGAGACCAGCTGAGGGTGGCAAGCTGGGGCCTGACCTATAGCTTAGCCCTGACTAGACCCCTCCTTAGTGTGGAGCAAAGCCCCTGCCTCCACCTGCCCCTCATTTTCTACCCCCACAGGAGTTACCTCTTATTTCCTGCTCCCTGAGGAAAGCTTAGATTCCTCTTGAAGGCTATGTGTCCTAGAGGTGAGGGGGACCCAGAGAAAGAGGCTGAAAGTACAGCTTAGAGAGGGAAGTGGGGAGAAGTGGGGACCCAGACAGGCACCTGGCCTCCTGATAAGATAGGGACCAAAGAGGCCTTGTCCTCGGAGCCTGTTCCATTGGCTGATCTGACTTCACTTTCACACTCATCCTTCACTTCCCTACTCTTTTTTNAAAAAATTTTATTTATATTTTATGTATGAGTGGCCTGCATGTATANCTGCATGCCAGAAGACGGCATCAGATCTCATAGAGGGCTGTGTGCCACTATGTGGTTGCTGGGAATTGAACTCATTATCTCTGGAAGGGCAACCAGTGCTCTTAACCACTGAGCCATCTCTCCAGCCCACCACTTCCCCACTCTTATTGGTCACTCTTTCAATAGTGGCTGGGCCCTGCAGACTCCTGCTAAGATGCTGGGGTTAGAGAAACACAGAGCTTGCTGAGAGTGACCAGGCTGCCCAGACACCAGGGACAGCTGTTGACAGATCACANCTGATGGATCATTCCAGGTGAAACTCAAAAGACAACCTATTGATAAGNGCAAAGAAAGAAAGATACTTTGGAGAAGACTCTGATACCACAGTCCAGAGGGCCCCCTAAGCCTGAGAGTAGCGTGAGAGGAAAGAGTGTTTCACTGGGAAAAGAAACTAATGAAATCACACCATGCATNCCCCATAAATGCTGACAAATCAACCTACAGGTGCAGTTATAACCTAACTCTTGGAACTGGAGAAATGGCCCAGAGATTCAGAGCACTGGCTGCTCTTGCAGAAGACCCTGCTTTGATTCCCAGCACCCACATGGCAGCTTGCAACTATCTGTTCACCTCAGTTCCAGGGGTCCAGTGCCCTCTTCTGGCTTCTGTTGGCATTGCATGCATATGGTGTACATATATACACACAGGCAAAACATCCACACACATAGAATAAATATAAATCTTATACAAAACCCAAACTNCTACCTATTATAAAATAAAACCTCCTTTGTCTCACTTTTTAAGATACAGAGCTGATTAAATCTTTTGCCTCCAACATGTTGATTTCAGTTGTATCAGTCAGCAAAGAGTAGACTATGTCACAGTAACATAGTAACANCCCCAAGCCTCAGAAACACAGCTCATTTCATACCCTTCTCAGCCTGAGAGGGGTACCAGGGAACTGTCCCCCCACCCCCCAAAAAAACACAGCCTGAAAGATGTCCTTGTGGGATATGCCATGGCANCTCAGACCCTTGGAATTTGGAATCTGTTGTCCCTGGGTTCCATTATTCTTGAGGCAGAATTTTGGGCTTTGCTTGCTTAGGCCTGGTCTTTGGTCTGTTTTTTCCATGGAGAATTTACAGCTAGTAGAGGGGACAGTATCAGGTATGCTGGTGCTGCACAGGAGGTCGTTGGGGCTCACCCTGTGCCACCAGCCGCGATGGCCCAGCTGGTACCTGTACGGGATGAGAACTGTATATCCACTCTGCTCTCCTGCCCTGTCCACCCACCCTGACCCCTTGTGGACTAACAGAAGAGTCAGACTATATGGAAAATGGGCACTGTCCCCCATTTGCTGACTCCCTGTAATTAACACTACCACGAGCATGCTGGGAAGGCTGGCTGATTAGTTTTTTTTTATTAAAATAATGACGCCTTCGAGGCGATCAGGGGCAAGTACATGAAACTCAGCAGTTTTCCTGCTTATTTATGGGGCTTCTGCAGTGGACAGCCTCATTACCGTCTGTAAATACCCTGGGCCATGTCCTTGCACTGAGATATTGCCTTCCTGGGCCGGGGGCGTGGCTGTGNCTCCTCTGGGACTATAAACCCCTGAAAGTGATTGCCCTGTGCCTTCAAAGGGCATTTGACAATTTCATTTGGCATGGGTCAAGCCTCTGAGGAACCTGAAGGCCTGGACACCGGCTATGGTGAGGAAAAGANAGATCAGAGATGGAGGGGAGCAGCAGGAGTGGAGGCAGGCTGGCCCCTCACTNNCCCTGGACTGAGCNGNGGTGGCGATTTTGCGTTGGTGTCTCTGTGAGAGTGGAGACAGCCATAGCTCTCTGCAGATCCCACACTCTCCTGTCCTCTCAGGGGTTGTGTGGATTCACAACAAGGCCAGGCCATCCTGTAGACACAGCTTGCTGCCTT
The DNA here is from genome assembly GCA_001675575.1 of Neotoma lepida. NCBI lineage: Eukaryota > Metazoa > Chordata > Mammalia > Rodentia > Cricetidae > Neotoma > Neotoma lepida. The sequence goes on from LZPO01089558.1 coordinate 324,851, forward strand.
CNTCCTCTCTCACACAACCGCTGGGTCAGAAGTGATGGACACGGATGGTGAGCTCTTTGGATGCAGGCCAAGCATCCTGGAGAGGACACATAGCTGCTAAACTACCTAATGAACTGGTCACCTGGGAAGGTGCTTTGGGGGTGCACTCGGTAAGGAGAAATGTGTGGTCCATGCCTAGCTCCACGCAGACTGGCAGTCTCCACAGGGCATCCCACCCACCACCAGCTAATTCAGAGCAGCCATCCCACTCTTCTGAAGCCCTATCCAGTATATTCACACCCTGAGATTGTTGCTGCAGATCTGGCCACCATGTTCTTCCTCTGGCGTCTCTTCTCCACCACATATCTTATGCCTTCTCCAAAGGCTGTCTCTTATACACATCTAGATGTGTATAAGAGAATGCCTTCTCCAAAGGCAGCCAGTTATTCTGGTTTATGGAAAGTGACTGTCAGGAAACCTGGCTCAAGTCTGCCTGTTGGGTGATGTTTATGTCCCCTCTCCTTCATGCCACTATGGTCAAGTCAGACTGGGAGGCGTGAAGGCAGCCACAGGCTTTGCAGTGGGCAGATGGTAGCACTTTTGGGGCTGTCTCAGGGTAATGGGGCTGGCTGTGTTCACACAGCCCCTGCCTGGGGGTGGAGAGCACATTGTGAACACAACTTAGATTGGGTGGCATAGAGCATCAGGTAACACATTGGCCACTTTGATATTTGTGAATCATGTCATATGTCCACCGCTGCCTGGGTTGTCATCGGCCACCACAGCCACGTGTTGTAGTAGCCTCTGTGCCCAATTTCCTCCCATCCCACTTTCTGGGCATTGGTAGAAAATCTTGGTTACCAGGGGCTAATGGAAAGGTCTACTCTTGCTTTGTCCCCTTTGTCTCCTAGCANGACAGTTTTCTCTTTCTCTGCTGAGGTCTTCCCTAGCACCTGGGCTCCATCTNTACTTGGCCCTCAGGGTTCAGAGACCTGAGTCTGGCTTCTATCTATGACCCCTGTTTACAGTGGCAGTCTCCTGTGGCCTGAATCACCCATACCTTACCTGTCCTTCCCTATCAGCACAGCCCCAAATTGGGGCCGGGATGGAGGCTCTTCTGGAGCACCCCAGCATCACTCCAGCAGGGATCAGAACTTCATCATGCCAGGTGGTGAGACTTCTTTGAATGCCAGGGCTCCATGTCCTGCCCCTGCTGCCAGGCCCACTAACCTACTCAGCCTACCTATACCTCACTACCCCTGGCATCAAGACCTGAACTTGTCTTGACCTGGTGGCAGGTCACTAGTCCCACAGGAGTCATTTAGGCAGAAGTGTCTATATTGGCCAAATGTCAGGGAACTTGAAAGGGGATGGGACTTTGGAGAAAGATTTGGAAAGGGAACAGTGGCTCAGATCTGGCAATAAGGAAATAAATCCATCATGGACAGGGGGGTGTTTTGCTAAGTCCTTCCAACACTGGGCGCTATCAGCTGCTGCCACTGTCTAGACTATTTTGCCACAGCCAGACACAGTCCTCTCCTTCACACGTGTTTTCCAGATCCATATGTGGGGTTCTTTCCAACAAGAAAAATGGTGGTAGCTCCTGGGACTCAGGTCTTTACACTCACTTCTTTAGTTTCCTGTATTAAAATAAAAAAGTTAGGGAACAGAAATTGGGATGAAAAATAGATAGATTTATAGTTCAACCAAGCAGGCAAAGAGCAAACCTGCTTCCTCTCTGTGGGGCTAGGACACTTATAATTTACAGAAAACCTGGAAATGAAGGCGAGGGCTATGGGACAGGCTAAGGTCCCTTCCTGNAGGGAGGAGACTAGGTTGCAGGCNGCCTCCACGGCCTGTTCCCCACATGGAGGGCACAAACACCTCTCTTATGTTGGATTTAGAGTCTGTCCCTTAGGGGCTGCCGCCCATTATCTCTCAGCTGGGATCTTGGTGACAAGGTGACCACTGCCTTTTGAAAATCTTCCTGGAGGTTGGGGACAGAGCTGCCCAATGTATCTTCCTGAAAGCCCTCTGTCACCTTGTGTTGTTCAAGACCTTCAGTAGTGTATATACAGCACGTTTAAGAAGTCTCACACACACGTGCACACAGACAAACANACACAGGGGAAGGAGGAGAATGTGGTTACTGTCTGTGACATACTTGCATGAAAGCATCTTTATGAAGCCCATCACTGTGTACAATGAATATGCGCCAATGAAAACTATATGTTAAAAACCAAAAGTAACTTTCAGTGGTTCNCTGGGTCCTGGAAATCCACATCTTGTAACTTGGAANGGGCAGGTTCCCAGGATCAGGTTCACTTCTGTTGACTGGACCACACTCACACAGGGTCTGCTGCAGGTCTCTGTCAGGATGCGCCTGGCCTTTCCTGTGCAGGTGCTCCCTGGACTCCCTGTAAGGCCTCTCCTGCAGCCAGAGATAGGGAAGCAGCTCCGTGCAATGCCTGGCCAACTAGGACACTGGAGAGTAAGGAGAGCTTCTAAGACAATGGTTTTCAACCTTCCTAACTCTGTGACCCTTTAATACAGGGTCATGTTGTGCTGACCCCCAACCATAAAATTATTTTCATTGCTATTTCATGACTGTAATTTTGCTACTGTTATGAATCATAATGTAAATATCTGTGTTTTCCAATGGTCTTTTTGGGTTACTACCCACAGGTTGAGAATCATTGTAAGGAACCACAGGTATTTCCTCAACCTTCCTAGGTGAGCTATCACTAAAGGTCATCTTCAGTCCAGGTTAACCCTTTTTTGTCCAGGTCCTGGGGACAGAGAACATGTTTGTCCTGGCATCAATCTCCCAGCACGTGAAAGGCCAGATGTTCCTGAGAGACTCTATTCACAACCCTGGAGCCTGATACATATGGATGGTAGGAGCTTCCTGAGCTGTTAACAGATGTTGGGAGCACTGAGGGGCTGTGGGTGGGTGCTGGGAATGCTGAGGGGCTGTGGGCAGATGTTGGGAGTGCTGAGGGCCTGTGGGCAGATGTTGGGAGCACTGAGGGCCTGTGAGCATATGTTCGGAGCTCTGAGGGGCTGTGGGTAGCTGCTAAGAGGTCTGTGGGCTGTGGGCTGCGCACATGACTGACCATTCATGTTGTTACTCAGCATCCATGAGGCAAAAGAAGCCTTGTGGGTGGGTAGCCGGGAACTGTCCACAACTGATGTTGTGTCCTATATAGGACAGAGAATCCTAGGTATGGAAGGGACAATGAGGGGCAGGACAGGAAGGGTCACAGGCTGGATCTCTCTGTGGATTGGTTGGACAGCCAGGCTCTATGTTTGAGCTGGAAGCTTTGTCACACTTAATGTACTCCCAGTCTCCCTGAAGCCAAGTGTCACCATTTCACCAAGTTTTCTTGGTAAGATAGGGTGAGAAGTCAGAGTCCTTCATTGTTGTGGGGTCACTCTCCCCGGCTAGGGGGAGTGCACAACTGTGTACATTGGCAGTGACCCAAGGCCTCCAAGAATGACTGATGAGGGTAGCTGGTGCATGCAGAAGGGTGATATCAGATGGGCAGGGGTCAGTACAGGTCCCCAATTCCCCAGACATCACTTAGGATGGCTTGCCCCAAAGGCATTAACCCTGGCACTGTCAGCTCCTGGCACAGGTAAAACTCACCATGATGGACAGAAAATGTCTTGAGGAGATGTGGGCTGCCACAGGAAGCTGGATGGTCCATATGCTCAGGGAAGGTGACAGCTGGGTACCTGGAAAGATGCTTTTCTTCTGCTCATCCATGTAGCCATGGGGACTGGGATTAAAAGTCATCTTTGACCAGTCACTGTAGGGGATGGAGCAACTGAGAGTCAGGGGCTTTGTGTGACCCTGTAGCTTCCAGGGGTGCTGATGTGGAAAGGGTGGCCCATGCACCCACTTCTCTACTCTGGAGCATCTTTTATATGGTAAGGACACCAAGGCTAGTGTCCACCTGGACTGCTCAGGCTACTACTCTTGGTGGACGTCTCAGCCCCATTTGGCTGTTCTGTCACAGGCTGAGCTCCTGCGACAGTGCTGCCACGGCTCAAGGATGACACCTAAGCCCACTTTCCAGATGTTCCTTCCCTCCTCCTTACCCTCTAGGATATGACAGCTTCCCAGAGGGGCCCATTCCAGCTGGGAGTCATGGCCTCCAGGGGCCTGCTCTGGCACCGAGGTGTATGCCAGCCCTGCTGTGAGGCAGCCAAGGCAGCCTGGATGAGTCAGAATAAATTAGCATGCTAACGAATGTGAACTGCACGGAACCATCTGGAACAAGGCAAGTTGTCATCTAAGAGCCAAATGGGTTCCAAAGCCATACTTAATGTTTCAAATTGATTGCTTCCCCCTCCCACAAGCTCAGAAAGTTTGGCACTTGAGATACGGGTTGGGGGTACTGCTCCTTCCTAAAGGACTGTGTCCAATGCTGGCTCCCATCTCTCTCTCTCTCTCTCTCTCTCTCTCTCTCTCTCTCTCTCTCTCTCTCTCTCTCTGTCTCCCTCTCTCCCTCTCTCCCTCTCTCTCTCTGGGACTTTTGATATAGCGGAGAGGATGCTTATCCAGGTGTGGTCAGGAGCCATGCCTAGGGCATCCAGGTGGGACACCCTGCCTGAACCTCACTGAAGGGGAGTAAGGTGGCCATGGAATGGGAGGACAGAAACTTAGCTCTAAGACTCAGGTACAGCCAGCCAGATGCTGACAGACATATTCAGACACCTACAGACAGACAAATAGACAGACACACACACAGATACAAAGACATAAAGGCACATACATGCATATACACACATTGACACCCCCNCACACACAAATATACACATAGATACAAAGACATAAAGATACACACAGGCACATAGACACACATAGATATAGACCCAGGGACCCATAGACCCACACGAAGACAGCCACAGCCACAGAGACACACAGGATAACACGGTCACACATGCTCTCACATCTCGCTCTCCCCTACAAGCTTGTCTTGTCTTCTTGTGTCTGGTGCCACTCAGAGGCAGGTGAGTAGCCACTGGCCTTGCTTGAGGCACTGACAAGAGAGGAATCTGACTTTAAACATGACTTTCCCTCTGTGTCAGCTGCCTGTTACTTTCTTTTGGATTCTGGCTCCACGTCCCCTGCCCCATCTTAGAACGCTGGGCCTCTGCTCACCTCAGTCGTCCACTGGGTCAGGGGTGAGAGCTGTGAAGCTGTGCCCTGAGCTGAGCTGGTGCTGGATTCCTGGAGGGGGGCCGCAAAGGGCATGCTTCAGGATCATGGAGAGCCTTCATTTAGGAAGGCTGCTGCTGAATGAAGGCGCTGGAGAGACGGGGCAGGGCTAGTGAGTCCNGAGGGAGGGCAGGAGAGGCAGAGGTGCTGTCAGGGAAGCAGCAGGCTCCGTCCCAGACAGAGGGTTTTGGGTCTCCTGTGAGGAAGGTGGCCTGCTGGTCTTCTGATCTGTAAACTCCTTCAGCAGTGCAGCTCTGGGATCTGAGGTCAGAGAGCTGCTTGGGCTCCAATCTGGGTTCTGTGGACCCCCAAGGGAGGCACAGCCGTGGGAGCCTCAGATGGGGTCAGGAGCCAGTGGCCACAAGCGCCCAGAGTCACAGACTCTTCAGAGGCACTGGCTGGCTTCTCAGGAGCCATTTGGTTCTGCCTTAGATTTACAAGATGGCCAAACGTGGGCTGGGTGGATGCCTGGCTTTATCCTTTCCGACATCTTTGTTCCTTTCTTATCTGCCGCAGTTGCAGAGGGAGTGTCCATCTCTGAAGCCTCAGTATAGGCAGCTGTCTTGACAGAAAGACACTTGAGTTGGGGAACAAGCTGGTTNCCCCTAAACACATGTGTGGCAGGTCTGGCTGCTGGCACCAAAAGCTACCAAGAAGCAGATAGCAGTCCCTCGAAGGTTAATGTAGGGAGGAGGCTCCCAGACTGCAGATCTGGGCTCCAGAAGAGCGGGGAGGCTCCTCTGGCTGGATTCAGGAAGTGTAGTGGGAACACTCTCCTACACTATCTCACCCCTAAGCCCACGTAGTCACCTTTGCTGGTGTCATCAAGCCCCAGAGAACACTGGATATACCAAGAAGACAGCGTTCCTTTACAGTCACTGCTGGAGAGTGTTAAGATTTCCCAGCTCATTCAAACCAATCTCATATGTAACTTACGACCAGGGGGAACATTTACATGTGAACTGTTAATTTCCTATGATGTTTCTCATAGTGTTTTGCTTTCAAGAATTTTTATGACTCTTAAAGGTTAGTCATTTTAGACCCCCTTTGGGTCTCCATCCTTTCTCATCGTTAAGCTTTTCTGTTCCTTCAAGTACTTTTAAAACTTTATCTGATATTAATTAGAATACAGTTATCAACTCTTTTTCTAATTGTTTTTAATTTGTCTAATATTATGATTCATTTTGATTATTAGTGGCTATAAGAAACACTGGAGCTGGGCGGTGGTGGTGCATACCTTTAATCTCAGTACTCGGGAGGCAGAGGCAGGCGGATCTCTGTGAGTTCGAGGCCAGCCTGGGCTACCGAGTGAGTTCCAGGAAAGGCACCAAAGCTACACAAAGAA
>LZPO01089558.1:331471-350935 GCA_001675575.1 Neotoma lepida
GCTTGAGGGCTTGATGCTCTTCCAGGGGGCCCGAGTCTGGTTCCTAGCATTCATGTTAGCCAGCTCAGAACTGGTTTGTAATGCCAGCTCCGGGGGATCTGATGTCCTCTTCTGGCCTCCGTGGGCATCTGCATGCATGTGCACACATATATGCACAAAGATACTCCTACATACACAGAAAAATAAAAGTTTTAAAATGAAATAAAGAGACACTTAGGGTACTAGTGAGGCATACCTTTGGGTGTGTCTGTGAGGGTGTTTCCAAAGGTTAGCTGAGAAGGAAAGACCCATGGTGGTGGCTTGAGTGAGATGTCCCCACAGTCTGGGGTGTTTGAACAGTTTCTCCCCAGCTGGTGGTGTCCTTTGGAGGTTTATGAGGCGTGGCCTGGCTGGAGGAAGTGTGTCGCTGGGGCGGGCTTTGAGAGTAAAGAGTTGAACAGCTCCTCACAGTTTGCTCCCTCTGCTTCGTGCTTGGTTTGAAGATTTGAGCTCTTGGCTACTGTTCCTGCCACCAAGCCTTCACTGTTGTCACAGACTCTAGCCCTCTGGAACTCTAGCCCCGAATAAACTCTTTCTTCTGTATGTTGTCTTGGTCCTGATGTTTTACCATAGATAGAAAAGAAATGAATACACCCATCCTGAGTGTGGGTGCTGTCACCCTAGGGATTGGGGAAAAGGGGAGAACCAGCTGAGCGCCAGCATTGCCTTCTTCTACTTCCCGATCTGCTCAGATGTGAGCAAGCCGCTGCTACATGCTCCCACAGCCACGGCCATTAGCTGCTCCAGCCACCGTGCCTTCCCCACCACGATGGATGGGACCCCCCAACCCTGAGTCAAAATAATCCTTTCTTCCTTCTGTGGCTTTAGCCAGCTCCTGACAAAAGCAGCAAACACACCTACACATCTCCATCTTCTCTCCTTTTTGGCACTCAGCTATTTTATTTTAAATGCACCTTGAGTAAAGAACCCCTTAAAGAAAGAATTTCTTTAAACAAAGTGGTTATGTCAGAATGGCCATGTTTGTTGACACATCCGTTATTTGTGCTTTGTTTTCCTCTCCGCTTTTGGCTTGTGAGCTGTTTTCCTTACTATTTTATTTTTCTCTAGTGAGCTGGAAGGCCTGGTTCTCATTTGTACTCCCTTGGTGGTAAATCTTGTAAGTTTAAAGTGTATTTTAAACAGCTTTGTTGAGGTATAATTGACATGCAATTAACTATACATATTTAAAACGGGTAATTTGATGCATTTTGATGTATGTAAAAGCCTGTGAAACCGTGCCACAATCAGGATGAGCTAGCCAGCTAGCTCGCCAATCTCCAGGTGTCATCCTAGCCTTCCTTAACTTCCCTCTGTCCTGCCTCCCTCCACTCTCTCCTCCCCAGGCTGCACCTCTCTGCTGTCTGTCAACATAGGCTTAGCATCGTCTGGACTTTGAGCCACATCAAACTACAACACAGGCTCTCCTTTTCAAACCTGACTGCTTCCAACGAGGATATTTACTCTGAGATCCCTGTGTGTCCTCACATGGACCCAGCCTGTTCTTCCTGCCAAGTAGGGGCTTACTGTGGGATGAAGGAACATGAGACTCTTGCCAGAGGGCAAGCCAGTTGTTTCTGGGTTGGTCATCGAAAGACTGATATAGGCATTTGTAGGTACATACAGCCTCTTTTCTCTTGGGTAGATGTTGGCAGTAGAATGACTAGGTCACATAGAGGGGTGTGTTGAACTTTCTAAAAAACCTGTCAAGCTGTTCCTAGAGGGTTCATGCCCTGTGTTCTCAGCAGTGGTAGACAGCTCTGGGCCATCTCATCTGCACCAGCCCAGAAAGGTGGCACATCAGCCATTCTAGCAGGTGCATGGGCAGGGGGATGCTGTCTGGGCAGGGGGATGCTGTCTGTTGTAGTGGTACTCATTTGCATTTTTTATAATAGAAAAATGAAGTAGAGAGTATTTTCATGTATTTATTTGCAACTTGAGTATCACCTTTGATGAACTGTTTATCCAATCCCCTGTCCCATCTCTTTAAACTGGATTTGGATAAACAGAAACAAATGTCCAGGTGACAGATTAAAATCTAATCCTTCCAACACTCATAATACATAAAAATGGCTCACATATCCACATTAGGAGACACATTCTCAGACTGGTTGAAAGAGCAAGTCCCAACTGTATAGATTGTTACAAGACACATGTAGTTTAAAGATATGTGAAAGTAGGCTGGGCATGACGGCTCACACCTTTAATTCTAGCATTTGGAAGACACAGGCAGGTAGATCTCTGAGTTCAAGGCCAACCTTGATTCTGTCTCGAGGAAAAAAAAGACTCTATTTCAAGGGGGAGGGGGAGACATATGTAAGTTTAATGTGAATGTTAAAAGGAAAATTGGTTTCATTGTCAGAGTAAATGTTGAGATGCAGGTCATTCCACAACCAAGTGTTACTTATGAAGACATAAAACTATGAACGCTTATGAACCTAATAACAGAGATTTGAAATGCTTAAAGCAAACGCATGGAGAAATAGCGTCACAGTTGAAATCATCTCTCATCAGCTGGTGGAACCAGTAGAAGATAGAAATCCTGCGGGCTGATGACACCATGTCACCATTTCCAGGACACGATGCACAGAGCAGAACACATGTTCTTCTCAAGCAAACGGGGACATTTGCCAGGACATACTGTATCATGAGTCACAGATCAAGTCCTATTCCTTTGAAAAATATTCAAATGATACAGTTTTCTCTGACCAGGTTTAAATGGTTTAAATGACAACAACAGAAGGAAATCTATAAAGCCCATAAACACTTAAGTAGGTAGTGTACTTATAATAACCAACTGGTCTATGAAGACACTGAAAAGGAAATTAGGAGGTATTTTAATATTTAAAACGAAAACACAACATGTCAGACTTGCTGGCTTGGTGCTTGTCTTAGCTAGGGTCTCTATTGCTGTGAAGAGACACCATGACCATAGCAAGTCTTATAAAGGAAAACATTTAATTGAGGTTTAGTCCATTATCATCATGGCAGGACATGGTGCTGTGCAGGCAGACATGGTGCTGGAGATGGAGTTGAGAGTTCTACAGCTTGATCTGCAGGCCACAGGAAGTGAACTGTGAGCCACTAGCTGTGGCTTGGGCATTTTTGACCTCAAAGCCTGCCCCCTAGTGACTCACTTCCTCCAATAAAGCCACACCTACTTCAACAGGCCACATCTAATAATGCCACTCCCTATGGACCAAGCATCGAAACACATGAGTCTACAGGGGCCACACCTATTCGAACCGCCACAGTGCTAAAGTCGCTCATGAGGGAAACTGAGGTCTCTAGACTCAGTAAAAGGAAGGAAGGCATTAAACCAAGTGCCCCATCCACTTTCCAAAAACAAAGCAAAACAAAACAAAGCATTGCAAAACAGAAACAAGAGCCAAAATTAGCAGCAGCAAAGAGACAGTGAAGCTCAGAGATCAACCAAGTAGAAAGTAACAGAGAACACGAACTTGGAAGCTGCTGAGATCTCGATGCCGTGTATAAACCTCTAGTCACATTTGTCAGGAAGGAGAGAGAGGGCAAATTGCTCATGTTAGGAATAAGGGAGGCATGCTCACTGCAGGCTTTTACAAATATTAACAGGATAATGAAGACTGTTAAGAATATTATGCCACTGTGTTTGGTAACTTAGATGAAGTGAACAGATTCCTGGAAGATACAAGCTGCCAGAGCTGACTCAAGAATAACATGAGGCTGGAGAGGTGTGCCTTAGTCAGTGTCTACTGCTGTGCAGAGACTCTATGACCACAGCAACTCTTCTAAGGGAAAGCATTTAACTGGGGCTGGCTTACAGTTTCAGAGTCCATTATCTTCATGGTGGAGAGCATGGTGACTCACAGGCAGACATGGTGCTGGAGGTAGCTGAGAGCTCTACATCCGCAGGCAGTAGACACACAGAGAGAGCTACTGGGCTGGGCCTGGAAGCCCAAAGCCCACCCCCAGTAACACAATTCCTCTCACAAAGACAGACCTACCCCAATAAGGCCACACCTTCTAATCCCTTCAAACAGTACCACCCCTTGGTGACCAAGCATTCAGTCTATTAGGCTATGGGGGCCATTCTTATTCAAACCACCACAAGGTGGCTCAGCATTAAGAACACTGGTTGCTCTTGCAGAGGACCCCTGATTCAGTTCCCAGTACCCACAGGGCAGCTCACAACCATCTATAACTCCAGTTCCAGGGGATCAGCAGCCCTGCTCTGGTCTGCTCCAGCACTCAGCACACATGCACTGTGCATACATAAATGCAAACAAGACACCCATACACATAAAATACAAGTAAATACATTAAAAAAGAGAAATAGACAATTAGAATTGCACTGTAACTTTTAGGGAAATTGATGCATAGCCCAAATCTTCCCACAAAGAAAACCCCAGGCCTATGTGTCCTCACTAGTAAATTCTACTAGCTCAGAGAAGTAGTGCAAATTCTACACTAGCATTTTCAGAAAGCTACAATGGAGAGGCCGATACTAATTGCTTCTAGGAGGCCATATTTGCTATAATACCCAAACAGGATACATTATAAGATAGTTACAAATAAACACCTCTTGTGAGCCCAGTTGCAAATATTCTAAACAAACGCTAACAAAACAAACGCAACAATGCATCTTCTGAGCATGTTCTGAACATCTTGTGAGATCCTGTCTCAGTCGGGGACATAGATCAGTGGCACCATGCTTGTCTAGCATGCACAAGGTCCTAGGGACAATTCTCAGTACCTCCCAGCAGTGCCACAGGCCAGGCACCAGGTCTTTCACAACATGGATCCTTGGGAGAGCACTTCCTCAGATCATAGCAAGCAAGCGATGTTAAAATAAGACATTATTATAACCCTTCCTCCAAGGTAGTGGTTAAGTCAGGAGTGCAAAGATGGCCAATATTAGATCACCAATTGATGGAAAGAATCAAATTAGTGCGTAGGAAAGAAAGGAAGTATTCAGAAATACCAAATTAAGAATAATCTCAACACCCTTTATTAGTGAGAACATTAGCAAATTGAGACAGACGATCAGGGGACGTTCTTCAGTGACAGTCCTCCAAAAGCCTTACAGTGAAGGACTGGACACTCTTCCCCCAAGACTGAGAACAAGATGAAGAAGGTGTTCACTCTGGACACTTGTACTCTACATTGTACTGCTCCAGCCAGACCAATACTGCAAGAAATAGAAATAAAGACTGTCCAGATAGGAAGAAAACTCTCTGTAGATAATATGATCATCTGAATAGAAAAGATATTAGCAGTTCTCAACCTGTGGGTCACAACCCCTTGGGGGAGTTGAATAACCCTTTCACAGGGATCGCCTAAGACCATCAGAAATATCAGACATTTACATTACAATTCATAACAGTAGCAAAATTATAGCTATGAAGTACCAAGGAAGAAGTAAGCCCTCTGGGAGGACCCTGGTTCTGTTCCTACACCCATAAGCAAGAGAATGGCTGAACTATCATCTAATGACACACCAGAATATTATGAGCAATAAACATTATGTGCACAGATATGGCTGATGATAACAGATGGTTGCTAGAGAGACATAGGTCATGGTCCCATTTTAACACATAAACCAAACACACTGCATATAGGGGACATAAGTGAGATGAAGGCAAAGGAATGAGAAGGGACAGGCTCACAGGAGTTAGTTCTTCAGGGTTGGGGATAGGGATGAAGGTGTTGGGATGCACACAGTCAGGCTCTGGGATGGGCCCTCTGTGGGAAGGCTAAGAATCACATTCAGCTTTCNCTGGCTGGTCCTNCAGGGAACAAGGTCATGGAAGCTTTCATGTAATCAAGTCCTGCTGCCTGTACNGATAGTTACAGAGTTTATTGNGTGGCTTCCCGAGTTGTGGCTGACCTGACTTCCTGAAAGCCCAGCATGCAACAGGAGGCTTCCTGGGCTGGGCAGGGAGGAGAGAGGCCTGTTTTCCAGGTGGCCGAGGGCTGTGGGTTGGAGTGTTTTTAGACATGTTCTGTCCATTTTGTATATTCAACCTCTTGTGTGGTGCTCAAAAAAAAAATCTACAAAGAAACCTCAGCACTAAGCAATCAGGAAACAAACACCCTGATTAACAATGGGGAGAGATCTGGAGAGACAGCTCACCACAGAAGACAGACAGATGGCGGAGAGGCACGTGAGAAGACATTCAAAGCCATTTGTTACGATGGAATTGCAAATTCGAATACGGAGATGCCACAAAACAAAAACTTCACAAAACTGCCGGCACCAAACGCCAGTCGAGCTACAGGGGTTACTGGGCACGGCTGGTGGTGCGCGGGCCGGCATAGCCACTGTGGGATGTAGTTCCGTGTTTTCGTACACAGTACACACTCTCCCATTGTAAGATCCAGCAATTGTGCTCTCTGGTGTTCATCCAATTGATCTGAGAATTTATGTCAACACAAAAAGCTGCACATGCATGTTTACACCAGCTTTCTTCACAATCACCCGAACAGGAAGCAGCCTCAGCTGTCAGCAGGTGCAGAGGTAAACATCCGTGCATCCTTAGAGGGAGCAGCTAGCAATGAGAGCACCCGTCCCCGAGGCACAGAAAGACACAGCCNAGGGAGCCTCAGTGTGCAGAGGCTGTATACTAGATCATTCGGACTGTGTCTTTCTGGGCTCGTGAGGTGGCTCAGCACACTGGAGACCTGAGTTCAAGCCCCAGAACTTAGCTAATGGTGGAAGGAAAGAACTGGATTGCCCCTGGCACCTCTGCATGCACACCGTTGGCATGCATGCTCATGCACGCACACAATAATAAAACACCTTTTTAAGGACTCCAACTTTGTCTTTCTGAAAAGGTAAAATCATATACAGAAAAGAGCAGAGGCCTCCAGGAACTGATGAGTGTGTTAGTTTTCTTATCACTGAGACAGAGTGTCTGACAAATACCACTTGTATTTTGGGTCAGGGTCCCTTACAGCAGGAGGGCACAGCGGAGTGTGCAGCAGAGGCCCCTGGCATCATGGCAGATCAGGAAGTAGAGAACTCATCGGAGGAAGGACAAGCAGGGACCACCTTCAAAGGCTCACTCCAGTGACCTACTTCTGACAGCCAGGCCCTCCTGCCTCATAAACATTCCACAGTCTCTCAAAACAGTTCCACACAGCCAACATTCGAAACACAAGACTATGGGGGAATTTCATATTCAAACTGTACAATGAAGGAGAGAGGGATGAACATGGAACCCACCTGATGAAGCTATTCTGTACCCACGGAAGCATGATAGGGTACATTTTTCAAAACGCACAGGACTCTGTAGCCTAGTGTAACTATACATGTTAAAATATTACTTAGGGGACTGGGAAGATTTCTCAGTGGTTAAGAGCACTTGTTGCTATTCCAGAGGACCTGGGTTCAATTCTCAGCACCCACATGGCAATGCACAACTGTCTGTGACTCCAATTCCAGGGGATCCAATGCTATCTTCTGGCAAGCACCAGACATGCACATGGTGCACAGACATACATGCAGGCAAAACACCATTACACACGAAAATATCTAAAAAAAAAAGGGAGAGAGAAAAGCCCATTACTTAGGATGTCAGGGATCCTAGGAAGGGCCTAACATTGCACCTAGTGACATTGCTCATGTATGAGTGGAATAGGGTCACTGGAGGGGCAGAGCAGGGCCTGCTCTCATCACTTGGGAAGTAGGTGGAGTCTAAAGGCAAGGGAGAACCACACACCAACCCTGAAGATTGGTTGGTAATATGCTTGCCCAGGAGCGGGGATTCCAGGGACACCAGGCCACACACACATATAAGGTGAAGGATCGAGTGGACAGTAGGAGTGAAGAGTCCAGCTTCTCATGGTGGGAGTTACAGCAGGCAAGCGAAGAAGACAGAATGATCCAAGAGGCAGGGAATTGGCTGGAACACCAATGTGGACTTGTGTTTATCACAATATATATGTAAGAGTCAGGAACTTCAGAGGAACAGAACTGAGATGAACGTATGTTACAAAGGGAATTTCTTATATTGCTTTACACGAGATAAGCAGGCAATCCAACAATGACCATCTGTGTGCTGGAGAAGCCAAGAGCTGGTGGCTCTTCAGTTCTCAAGTCTGGATGCCTCAGCAGTCCCAGTGTGGTGCTGAAGGTCTGGAGGACGTCTATAGTGCCGCTGTTCTTCAGTCCACATTGGAAGGCTGAAGAAACTGGAGTTCAAAGCTGAAAGACCCCAACCGTAATTTCTGTCACTCCTATAAAAATTAAGAAGCTGAAGCCCAGTCCCTGGACCAGGCCCAGAAACCAGATGTTAACCTAGGATAAGGCCACATGGCCAAGACAGAGCACTTGGTGGGTTTTCCAAGAAAAAGAAACAGCCCCCACCCCAAGAGCACACCCTGCCCACACCACACCCTACCAGGAAGAACCCCTACCCACACCCTACCAAGTATACCCCAAAAAGCCCGCTCATAGCAACCTTCACCAGCCAATTGTACAATAGCCCGCGAATTATGCTAATCTTGTGGGTTTTGCCTTTAAAACTTGCCCAACAATGCTGTACGGGGCTTCTCCCACTTCCCGGTGCGGGGGCCCGTTTGCAAACGAAATAAATTCCTCTTGCTTATTGCATCTACTGGTCTGGAGACTGGGTCTCTGGGGGGCGTCTGCCAGGATACGATAGAACCCCGAGTTTGGGAGTCTATCAAAAGCCATGAATTTTGGTGTGGCAATATTTTGTTTTACTCGTTAACAAATAAAATTTGCCTGAAGATCAGAGGACAGAGCCAGCCACTAGATTAAACATAGAGGCCCCGCAGTGGTGGCATACACTTTTAATCCTAGCACTCGGGAGGCAGAGGCAGGGTGAGTTCAAGGCCACCCTAGATTAATTCAGTCTGAAAGAAACAGAGCCAGGCAGTGGTGGCACACACCTTTAATTCCAGCACTTGAGATCTCATGCCTTTGCTACCACTATTTGGGAAGCACACACGCCATTAATGCCAGCACTAGGAAGGTTGAGATAGAAAGTGACATGGCTGGGTGGAGAAAGGCAGTGCTCAGCTGGGCTCCTTTTTTCCCTTTTCATCTAATCCAGTACCTTAGCCCACGGGATGGTGGTGCTGTCTACAGTCAGGATTGTCTTCCCTACTCAGTTAGACCTCTTAGAAACACCTTCAAAGAGTCTCCTGGAGTGTGTCTCCCAGGTGGCTCCAAACCCGGGCAAGTTGACAGTGAAGATCAACCACACACTAATCTCTCTACTTTTCCCAATTTTACTAATTTAATTTGATTTTGCATATTATCACTGCTTGTAGTTTTAACTCTTATGCCTCCCTTGGTTTCTACTGTTACCTGGATCCAGTTTCACAGCTAGATGGGCTCAGAGCCCAGCCCCTGGCTTTACTGTGTTTCTCTATCTCTGAGGTCTGTTGTCTCTGTGAGTGTCTAGAAGCTCACAGGCTGGCAAACCACACCATTTGTTAGCCAATCTGGAGCACTTGCTTCCTTTGTTTTTTATTTTTAATAACTGGTAATAATTTTAACTGTAACAAGAAGCTGCAACAAATAACAAAGCAAAGAGCAGCCCTGTTGACTTCTGCTGGGTCTGCCTATTGCTTGATGCCATCTGCTTTGGCAGGTGTGTTCTCTCTCAACAGGGGCACGCACCTCCTCTCTTCACAATGTACTCTCATCCAGCATTCCTTCCATATTCAATTTTGTCTGTTCCTTTCGTTCTTGAAGCCCCCTAGTGCCTCTGAGAGGAGGAGGAGTGTGCTATGAGCAATGGCATAGGGACAGCCTGAATCCCGGAGAGGGATTCCTGTCCATTCTATGTGCTGAGAATTGCTTTCTTTGTATGTCAAGACAGGTTTATCGGATAGCAAATCCTTGGCCACAGTGTTTTTGAGTTCTGGGGAAGGAATGATGGGGCCACAGAGCAGCCCTTCCTCCCACTCAGGTACAGCTAAGCTGCACCCTTCACTGGCAGGCTCAAAATGTTGGTTGCCCCAATTCCTTCCTGGCTCCTGGGTATGTACCCCTTTGCTCTCGCCATCCCCTGGGTATGCAGAGACATTAATTTCCTGAATTTGGGACATTTCCATGGCTCATAGCTGTCATCTTATATGACATTGTTCTAGTTTCAGAGCAACACAGGGGAGGAAAGGGTTTATTTCTTTGCAGTTCCAAGCTGCTGATTATTTTTCAGGAAGTCAAGGCAGGAACTCAAGAGCTTGGTACATCACATCCAGTCAAGAGGAGAGAGAAAGAATGCATCATGCTGCCTATTTGCTCCTACTTTTCTCCTGTTGTGTATATTCAGGACCTTCTGCCTAGAGAATGGTGCTGCCCACAATGGCAGGGGGTCTTCCTACATCAATTAAAAATCAAGACATGACTGCCGACCAACCATTATTTTTTCGAAATAATTCTCAATTGTGGCAAGGTGACATTTAAAGCTAACCACCACAGGTATTTTAAAGGAACAACTCCCCCCTCTTCTTTGAAATGAAGTTCCCATTTGGACTGTGGCTGAGAGTCGTGGAAGAAGACAGAGGGTGAGCTCAGCTCAGGTTGCACTCTGGATGGCGTAAGGAGAAGCCAGGGTAACCGTTATGCATAGTCAGCCCTGAGTCTCATCTGGGACTCCTTGGAGAGATGGGCTCTTGTCCCTTAGTCAGTGGCCACCTCTCCAGTGTCTGCCACACTTGTCCTCCCACTGCCCTAACCAAGTTTGCATGCCACCATTACCATGAACTAAGTGCAGAATCCTGTGTTGGTCCCAGGACAGATGGGAGCCACAGGGCAGTGCCTGGTCTGGAGGCTCATAGCTGGTGGTCTGGCCTCTGCTACCCTTTAGCTCTGGCTTCGGTCAGTGGAGGCAGCTCATTGGAGGGATATAGCTAAGGTAGCCTAAGAGGCAGAGAAGGATCCTCTCTGAGGCTCTAGTGGGAGCATGCTCTCACTCACATATACCTGGTTTGGGATTCCGGCTTCCAGAACCATAAGGCAATAGATGAAGGTGATTATGGGGTAGCTCAGCTACTGGTGCAGCCTTCCTGGGCCCTCTCCTTGGGGTCAGATGTGAAGACAGGTGAAGAGGGCAAGCTGTTGCTGGGGCAGGGCCTCCTGAAGGCAGTGGCTACACATGTCAGCCAGGCCACCCCAGGAGCCTGAGGAGCTGCTGGCCCCATCTCCACATGGTCTATCTGCCTCAGCTGTGAGGAGGATCTGTAAATGGAGCAAGCTAACGGCCTTTCAAGCCTGTGTTTGTTTGTTTTGGGGGATCCCGCCGCCCGTCTGAACCAACAGCTTGAAGCTATTTGAGTGTTTCTGTGGACGATGTGGGAGTGCAGTCTGCCTTCNTTCCGAGAACAGCTCTTCTGCCAGTCTGATTTGTCTAGCTGAGGACCCTGCCACGCTGGCCACCAGCAGGAGTGCCAAGCCTGTTCATCCAAGACTGACTGAGGAGCCCAGACCCAGAAGAGAAGAAGCCTCATAGCACAACATTCCCAGGGTCCCCTGCCTGTAGGAGGATGTAAGGTACCCGTGGGGCTGTGTCAGGCAAGCCAAGGTCAGCATGGGAAGACNAGTGGGGACCTCAGGAACCCTGAGGCTCCTTCAGCAGGGATAGGGTGCCCAGGGGCTCACTCAGCAGGGGCAGGGAGACCTAGAGGTGTGTCTAGTTGGGGGAGGGTAACCCCATAGGTTCCTCAAGGCCCCATCTCCAGAGGTACCAGCTGAGACATGGAAGAGCAGCACTAGCAACAGCCGGGCAGAGGCACAGGTGCATTGTGTTCACCGGGCAGTGTGTAATGTAACTTCCAGGCACTGGAGGATGGCAGGACAGGTACTGAGAGTGCCTGTCTCACAGGGAGTGACAACAGCTCCTACTGAGAGGCTGCCCTCTCTGAAAGCACCTCATGCACATCAAACCACTTTCCCTGTGCATGTACACACACACACACACACACAAATACACGATGTCTGAGGGACATAGGGACAAACTTGCAGCGCTCCCATGAACAGAGCTTCAATTGCAGCAATAAAATACACTTACGGATTTTAATCCAAAGCATAAAATTAATATCTGTGAATCCATCATAATACAAACCAGTGATTAGATAAATAAGTAGATAAACAAGGAAGGCAAGAAAAGCTTTCCGTGTGGAAGACATCGGAGGGTCTATGCAGATCCTCTGAGCCCATGTCCTCCTCCCCAGGAGCCCAAAGGAGGGAAGAAAAGATGGATTTATGAAGGGAAATCATAACACACAGGACCTCAACAGGTTGCCAACACCTACTTAGCAGAGACAGGGCCTGTGGACAACACATGCCCTTGACCTGGTGGGAAGAGAACAGCACTTTGCCCTGTGATCATCCTAAAACCCACAAACCAGTTTAATCATGAGAAAAACATCAGAGAGGTCCAAAAGGAGGGTCATCGCTCAACACCCCACCCCCGCTGCCAAGCAACACTCCTCCAAACTGTTGAGGTGATCAAAAGCAAGGGGTCTGAGGAAGAAAAGCCTGATGTACTAGGTGATGAGTGGTCACTGGGGTCCTGGAACAGATAGCTGACANCAGAGAAAGACTAGAAAGTCTGAGTAAAACCTGGGCTTCCGCTAACAACATACCAACATTGGTTNACCTGCTATCACAAATGGACCACAGNGACTAAAACATCAGCAGAGGGAAAATCAGGGTGTGTGAGGCAAGGACTGGGTNGGCCATGGTCTCATCAGGCNGAGACCTGCCAGGACGGAGCAGTGGGAAGAGAGCACACTGGAGAGATGCCAGTTCAGGGAAGCTCAGGCGCCTGGGCCTGAGAGCATTGGCTTGGAAGCCCAGCCCTGGGACCAGCTTGCGGGATGGGCCTTAAGAGGGTAGCATGTGCCACTCTGAAGGTCACTTTGAAGGAAGCGCTGGGATGGCATGTCCCTTAGACAACCATGGAGGATTTGAAACGGAGCGTGTATGGATTTTCCAAAGTATAACTAGTTTTGGGCTGTAAAGAGTTGTCCCATCCGTCCCCATGTCCTGTCTGTCTGCTCTGCTCCCCCCAACCCCCACCACCCCAGGATGCAAGAGCAGTGAGAGCTGAGGTGGAGGGTGTGGACCAGGATACTGGAGCCCTGCCTGTGTTCCTGGATGGGGATGGGAGGCTGTTCCCACATCCAGATGCAGATGGGCCCAGGGGCCAAACCAGGGCACTGGGACATGTTGCATCTCCCCAAGTGAGGCAGGGGTACAGGGGATCCCACAACCCATGTGACCATGGGGGGGTAGGTCATGCAGGGGCTCCAATACAGACCAGAGGAAGAATAGATAGGGAGGGAGGGGTGGAGGAGGGTAGGAGGGGGTGATGAAGAGAAAGGAAGAAAGGGGAGAGAAAGCTTTTGAGCACCAGGCCTCAGAGCAAGGGACCACTAGTCCTCTCTCACAAGAGAGTGGGGTGGGCCAGCAGCTCCCCATGGGAGGGAGCTTATTTGTCTCCTGAAGGCTCTCCGTTTGATTGTCAGAAGGGACCAGGCATTCTACTGTCTAAATGAAGTTGTAACTTCAAATGAGCCTGGAGAACACCGCCTCCAGACAGTGCAGGATTGCGGGGCGGGGCCTGCCCAGGCCCTCACTTAGAAAAGTGGAAACCTGTTCCACCCAATACCTGTGCAGGTAGCAAGAAGACAGATGCAACACTGAGAACGCCCCGGGAAGGGAGCCGTTTGACACAGTTGTACCCGAACTCTCCCAGGTCCTACACACAAGAGCAGAGAACGTGGGGATACAGTCAGTCTCTTGACTGAATCGGCCCTCACGCTGGAGGAGGAGGGAGAGGATCACAGCCAAGATGNTGCGGTCTGCCTTGTACCTCTTTTGTCTCGCCTCATGTGTGCTAGAGCACTTTTAAAAAGTACCGGTGTTTCTGTGTGGGGTTTAGGCCTCCGGGAATTCCTCTCCATCCATGTTAGCATGTCTCTTGTCTAGCTCCCGTTGGGGCAGTCATGTTGATAAGGCTTTATGGGTGTAGCTACTGACTTTCCTAGGAGACAGTCTCACAGCGACTCCCTGATCCTCTGGCTCTTACAATCTTTCTGCCCCCCTCTTCTGCAGTGATTCCTGAGCCTCAGGTACCAGTTTTGTGAATGAATCCACTGGGACTGGAGGCTCCACAACTCTGTTTTGATTGGTTGTAGTTTTCTGTAGCGGTCTCCATTTGTTGCAAAGAGAAGTTTCCTGATGCAGGGTGAAGACTATACTTATCTGTGGGTTTAAAGACAAATGTTTATAATATAGTTAGGATTTAGACTGTTTTAATAAAATAGATCTCCTCCAAGACTCCCCAGGGAAGAACACACCAATTGGTTATCCAATACCTGTGGTGATATTTTGTTTGTGCTCTAACAAACAAAGCTTGCCTGGAGATTGGAGTGCAGATCAAGCCACTAGTTAACCATAGAGGNCAGACAGTGGTGGCACACACCTTTTATCCCATCACTTGGGATCTCTTGCCTTTGATCCCAATACTTGGGAGGCACACACCTTTAATCCCAGCACTAGGGAGGAGGAAACAGGAAGTGATATGGCTGGGGGAGAGAGGAATATAAGGCGGGCAGAGACAGAAGTTTGGCCCCTTCTCAGGCTGAGGAGTTGGTGAGGTAAGAGGTGGCTGTGGCTTGCTCCTTTATCTCGCTGATCTTTCAGCATTTACCCCGATATCTGGCTCTGGGTTTTTGTTATTAAGACCAATTGGGATTTGCGCTACAAATACCAAATGGTCATCCCTGAAAACATACTTAAAAAAGTAACATTATACAGACTGAGCAGGCTGAACTTATGTATTTATGCATATATATATATACACATAGATATGTATATGCTATATATGTATATATATTTATGTATCTGCATATATAAATATATATGTACATGTACATATTTATATCACACATATATATTATGTGATAACAATTAATAAAAAAGAGGCATGAATTTGAAAAAGAGCAAGGGGGTATGCAGGAGGAATGGGAAAGGATGTAATTATATTTTTATCTCAAAATAAAAGATAATTTTAAAAATGGACAGAGGTTGAGCAGGTGGCTCCAGTGTAGCTCTTTTGACCTGCTCCCCCACACCCCACCTGCACTGGGCAGACTCAGGGCCTTACAGCCCCACAGCCACCCAGGCCCTGTTTCTGGGTACTTCACCTGGGGAGAGCCACAAAGCTTCTCGCTGTGTCATGATGTCCAGTTCTGCCTTGTAGTGGACCAGTTTTCCTTCCTTTCCTGGCTGAGTAATTTCTGTTGTGAGGATGAGCCATGGTTTGCTCGTCTTTGATGAACACATGACCTTGAAACAGCCTCTTAAAATACACATGTGTGTGCATCTCTTCCACTCAAAACCTTCCAGGCCAGCAGGATGACGGGATCTGTGTGGCCAGCCTGGTGTTCAGGCCAGCAGGGTGGCAGGATTTGTGTGGTCCAGCCTGGTGTCCGAACCAGCAGGATGGCAGAATCTGTGTGGTCCAGCCTGGTGTCCGGGCCAGCAGGATGGCAGGATTTGTGTGGTCCAGCCTGGTGTCCGAACCAGCAGGATGGCAGAATCTGTGTGGTCTAGCCTGGTGTCCAGGCCAGCAGGGTGTCAGGAGCTGTGTGGTGCAGCCTGGTGGATGCTAGCCCTCCTCCTGCACTCCCTTGCTCCATTGTCTTGGGCTCTACTCCACTGGCCATCTCCCTCTAACTCATCATGTTCTGCTTTGCCTCAGTTTCCAATATGCCTTCCCAATGCTCAACAACAAGCTCCCTGAATCTTCCTCAGACTGGCATTCTTTGAGTTTTTATGTAAATGTCACTTCATGGGGACACCCTCTATAGCTTCCAGCCAAGTGCCACAGCTATGGTGCTGACAGTGGACTCCCTTTAGGCCTCAGCTGATTTGTCCCTGGTGACAAACCCTCATTTCTCTTTACTGAACCCCCAGCTCATGAAGGGAGTCTGATTATCTGGCAGCATCCACTGAACCCCAGCCAGGGTGCCTGCCTCAGCTCAAGTGCTCACGATAAGCTGTACAGATTCCTGAAGAGGGTGAGTGTGGGTGCTCTTAAGAAATGTCAGGGCACAGCACTTTGAGGTAGCGACAGGCAGCTCCTGCTTGGCATTAGGGTGCAAGCTGGCATCTGGCAATGGACCAGCAGCTCCCATCCAGCTGGCCTGTGCACAGTGGTCTATACCCACAGCAGAAGATGTGACATATTTTATTTAAAAAAAAATAACAAATCATTTATGTGGCTGCCACCAGCTACTACATGAATAAATTAACCCCTTGTCTGCAGTGGGGACCCACCTTTCCTCACCTAACTTTAAGAAATAGCTGGCATATCTGGGTGCTGTTTCCTGGTAACCAGTGGGCAGATGGGAAGCTCGAGGGAACCGCAGGGCTGAGACTCTGCCCACAGAAGTGCCTTCCTCCTTCAGAGCCTTGGAGTTCTTTTAGAGCAATACAACCCCGTACTTCTTCCTTAGGCCTGTGCATTCTTGTGGGGTTTTTGGTTTTTGTTGTTCTTCATGTGTGATGTAGTCTCATGTGATGCCTAATCCTGTCCCCCAGAGGAGGATCAGAGGACAGGGTGGCTCCTACTCCCCTTGGCTGCCAGGCCTTTCCCTGCTGGGCCTCAGGGACTGTGTAGACTGACCACCGACTGATGGATGGAACAGATGCCACAAGTCTGCTCTCGATCAGTCGCCTTGTGGGGCCAACTTGTCACAGACCACATGTTGTCCCTAAAGCACATATTTTTGCCTTTGAAACATAGTAGATGTTTTGCCAACAGGCTCACCTCCTTAAGCCCGTCTGTCCAGCTGGTATTCAGTCAGTTTGCGTTGCGTATGCATATACTAGTCTCCAGAGTGCCTCCATTTCCAGGGGCATCTCAGGCCCCTGAGGTCCAGCTTGGCCCACCGTCTTGGCTCCCCCTTTAGTGTCCTTGGGACTCTGCCTTCCGTCTCTAGCTTCTGTTCCTTTGTTTCTGTTACTCTTTCTCCCTCAGTATCCTCAGCTCCCAGAAAGACCTTGTGGCTCTCTAATGGCCTTNAGAGTCCTCTATGGCGAGAGTAAGCCCCCACTCTTTGGGGTGTACCCTAGTCAGAGTCTCCAGTTGTCTTTGCTGCATTACCCAGAGAGTCTCTCTTTGCAAGGGGGGGTGGTATGCTGTTGATTCCAACCCTACAACTCAGGTTCATAGGGTGGATGGGATCTGTGCCCTTCCCTGGGGCCATTTGCTTACATGTACACCTGATGAGGACACCAGGGATTCCTGGAGGGACTCGAGATGGCACTGCAGGAAATGGACACCTTTAATAGTCGAGCCTGTTTTAGTGGAGCATTTGTACAATAAGTACCGCTAGAAATGACAGTTTCTCCTTAAAAATAGCATTTGAGTGGATAGAAATATCAAAGTTCTTCTGTTGTGCCCCATGCACACCAGCATGAGGGTAGGGAGGTCTGCAGGGGTCTTAGTGTTCCCAGGCAGGCTATAGCATGTGCACCTACTGTGTGCTGTACTGAGAGAAGTTCATGTGGGATGCACCAGTCTGTATGTCTGTATGTGGAGGCATGTGCACCTACTGTGTGCTGTACTGGGAGAAGTTCATGTGGGACGCACTAGTTTGTATGTCTATGTGTATATGGAGGCATGTGCACCTACTATGTGCTGTACTGGGAGAAGTTCATGTGGGATGCACTAGTCTGTATGTCTATGTGTATGTGGAGGCATGTGCACCTACTGTGTGCTGTACTGGGAGAGAAGCTCATGCGAGATATACTAGTGTATATGTCTGTGTATTTGGAAGAGAATCGGCGTGGATGGTGCCAGGGGCAGGCATGAAATAGCTCTGGGAGCCCACATGAGAAGTAGAAGGATGAGGATGAATATAGAGCTGGGAGACAGGCGAGGGTCTGGCAGCTTTGTGGGCAGGACAGAGTGCAGCTGCTCTCCTGGCTGGGCCACTTCTCACCATGTCGCTGAGTCGGCAGTGCAAGCACAAGCCTTGATTTTGGCTGGGTGTGAGGCTGGGTGTGCCAGGCACACTCAGAGCCTTCCCCCCACGAGGCCCCCAGGACATATTGCACATGAAATCCCTGGACCGGGGCCCTTCCCAGATGGCGTGGCTTGCCTGTGGGGAGTGGTGGAGGAATGTTGAGCTTGGCCAGCCTCTGGCTTCTGGCCCCACTGCTCCCCCCTTCCTGAGTGAGTTGTGGAGCAGCTTCTGGGACCTGTAACACTGACAGTCCCTGCACTGCCACCTCCTAAAGGGTGCAGCAGCCAACACTTTGAGGGGACCCTCTGCCTTCTCTCTCCCCTCTTTTGTCTATGACTGTTGAAAAGAATCTGAGCCTGTGTTCAAGCCCTGAATCAAATCGCGTTTGCAATTTGTCAAATTATGCAGAGGAGACAGCGGAGAGGAAAGGGAAGCAGTTTGATTCTATTATGTGGAAATTAGCTTGAAACAGAGGCTGTTCGCCTGTTAGAGCAATTTCTCTCCATTTGTTTCTGGAGAAAATTGCCTGTGTGCCCGTCCTCCTCTGCCTCTGGCTGATGGTCCCAAGGCTGGGGGTGCAGTGAGGCAGGGTTGCAGGCCTGTACCAGCCCTGTGGGTAGGCAACTTTCTTAGCCAATAGACAGCCCCAGAACAAGGGTCGGGGAGGTCAGGGGTACCGCCGATATGCTTGGGCACGAGGGGAAGGGACGTGTGCCAGCTCATGACCATGCTCTTTCTGCTCCTTGTCTGCCACTAAGACACTTCTTACATGCCTTGGGTGGGCCAGGGGTTGGCTCCCTCCAAGATGGGCCCAGCCACGGTAGGACACAGAATATGTTGAAAGGCTGGGGTGAGAAGTTGTGGGTGAACTGCCCTGGGGAGGACAGTTCTGCTGGAGAGAACTTGGAAACAGGAGGTCCTGCTCTGTATAAGGCCAGAAGCCAGTCGAGAAAGACTTGAAAGTGGAGCCCCAGTAGTGAACCCCAGGGCCCCGCTGGCTGGCACAGTCTTGGGAAGACTGGTAGGAGTGACTTACTTCAGTCCTTCACTGTCCTTCACTGAACTCTCTATGGCTCAATGCTGGTAAGATGCCACCCAGACCCTCTGTCTCCATACTGTGCTGTGATCTAGGGTGTGGTTTCTGGTTATGGGTAGGGAACCTAAGCTCAATAGGAAATCATGCATCTCACCAGCAAAATCTACTTCAGCCCTACTGACTCCAGTCCATACGTAAGAGCCCTGAGCAAAGCCAAGGGACAGCTGGGTGAGGTCTGGCAGCAGGATGCTGGGGCAGCGACCGAAGGGCAGAATGCTTGGGTGGTATGATTTTCATTGCCTAATTGATTGGATTATGGTTGAGAAATGCCTATAAAACTGGTAAAGCATTCCTCTGGGTCTCTGTGAGGGCATTTCCAGAGAGCTTTGGAC
>LZPO01089558.1:399923-450775 GCA_001675575.1 Neotoma lepida
CTCTCCCTCTCTCCCTCTCTCCCTCTCTCCCTCTCTCCCTCTCTCCTGTCCTCCCTCCACTTTCTAATAAAGCTCTGATACTGGGTTTTGTTGTGCCTCATGACTTATCTCACATGCTAACCACAGCGCTGCAAGTAATAACTAACACTACTGAATGAGGTTTTTCTTTTCAGTTCATTACTATGATGGAGTTGATTGGTTCCTGAATGTTAAAGCAACCTTGCCTTGCTATGATAAAGCTGCTTTGTCATGAGTAGAATTAGACGGATTAAAATCCCTAAAATTTTGGTAATTGGATTTGCATCTTTGCTCTTGAGGGATGTTGTTCTCTAATATTTCCTNTGATGTCTTTATCTGACTCAAGAGCAGGATAATGAATACTGCATGCCTGGATGGGGTATGCCTTCCTTTCTATTGTCTGGGGCCTTTGTAGTGTCAGTCCTTCTGTTAGCTAGGGGTACACTTTAACATTGGGACCATCTGGGTCTGAAATTCATTCTTCACAAGGCTTTTATTTGCAAATTCAATTTTACTGACAGATATAGACAATACAGGCATTAAGTTTATCAATTTCTTTTTGCTAGACTTGACGAATTGGCCTATTTCATCTGAGTTGTTGAACTTATCCACAAGTTTTCACCACAACCCATTTGCTTGTGAGGATTGTGGAGTGTCTGGTGGTGTCAGCCACCTCTTCCTGACATCGATAATTTGTACCATCTTTCTTTCCCTTGGCCAGGCAGGCTGGCTGCTTAAGTTTTTTACTGGCTTTAAGACAGCCAGCTTTGAGCAGCTTTGGTTTCTCCTGTCACTCTCCTTTTCTCGTTCATCGATTTAGACTTTGTCTTCTTCGGATTCAGTTTGTCCTTCTTTTCCCAGTGTTATTAAGATCAATCCACGTGAGTCTATTTAATGGGCAATGAGGATTTATTAAGATATAAATTGAGGAAATACACCCATGAATACAGAACCGCGTAAACAGCTGAAGTCGTCCTCTGTTCTGACCAGGAGCGAATCCACCTGGCCATCTGATCACATCAGGAAGCAGGAACCCCTCTCCCTTTCCTTCAATGCCCCCAATCAGCAAGAAGCAGCCTAGAAAACTATGCCCACATTCCCAAAAACTGGACTATGGATGTTTGTCTTTGTTTAGAGATTGGTTACAAATTGTTATTGGTAGTAGTCAATCTCTTTTTAAAAGAATAAAGGGGAATATGATATAGAAATGATAAAAAAGATAGATTCTTGAATCTACTTTAATCCAAAATAACTATTAATCTTAAAATACTTTCCATTGGTATGGATTTTGGNTTATTGATACAAATTTAAGGTCAATTTTGTTATACTGTATGTATATTTCTACTCTTGTTTAAGGTATTATGTTTATGCAACTCATTTAAAATTGTAATATATATTTAAGAAATATAGATTAATAATTAGTCATCTATGATAATCAAGCTTATAGTCATGTTAGTTTTCTAGGTATACATAGACATATTTCAATTAGGTAGGTAGGTAATCTTCAAACACTTTAAAGACCTACAGAATATGGTATTTAAAATGTTTTAAAAACTTAGACTTTTGTGGGCAGTGAGACATGTCTGCTCCTGGCAACACCAATTTACTTTAAAGAAGAAGATGGGCCTCAAAGATATGGAGTTTATCTTCTTCTTGGCAAAATTGGCCAGTTGGGCAAGAAACTGTTCTTGCCTGGACTGTTTGACAGTATATTGTATAAACTGGACATGCAGGACCCATGGGAAAGTGAACACTGAACTTTGCAAAAACAAAGCAAGATGATCCTTCAGGTTCCTGCTTCACAGAAGATACTACCAGACATTCTGCAGGACACAGAAGAAAGTGACTGATGAACTTTGCCAATAGGCAAGAGAATCCTTCAAATTTCCTGCTTCACTAAAAAGTCTGCCAGAGACTCTAGGCCTATAGGCTGAAGATGGACACCCTAATGTTGCAGAGGAACACTGGGTGACTGTCCAGGCAGGCAGCTGTCTCTGTCATTTCTAGAGTTTTGGAAGTTGCTTGCAATGCACTTCCTGTTTATTCAGGTAATATTATATCCTTCTGGGGTCTTTGATGGAGTTGAAGACTAGATAGTTATAATTATAGTNTTCCTTAGTTATGATAAAAGGTAAATTAGATATAAAACTTTAGACTCACAAATACAGGATAGATGATAGAATATTTTCTTTAATCTTACTAAATACAAATAGATATTGTAACTGTAATTCTTGCTTGATAACTGTTTTGTTATATACAATTTTACTACATTAAAGTTAAAACCTTCCTTTTTGATTAGACAAAAAAGGGGAAGTGCTGTGAGATATCTTTCTGTATACTGTGAATATGTATTGCTCCCATTGGTTGAGAAATAAAGCTGTTTGGCCAATGGCGAGGCAGAATAAGGTTAGGCGGTACATTCAAGAAGATGGGGAAGAAGAAGGGGGAAATGAGCCTGCCACCCAAACAAGATGCCAGCAGACCGGTAACGCCACAGCCACATGGCAACATATAGATTAATAGAAATGGGTTAATTTCAGATGAAAGAGTTAGCTAGCAAGAAGCCTGCACCATAGGCCATAAGGTTGTAATTAATATAAGCCTCCGTGTGTTTATTTGGGACCGAGTGGCTACAGGACCAGACGGGACACAGGAACACTTCCAGCTACACAGTGTCTAAAGTCGAAAGCTCAGGTTGTTGGCTGAGAGTTCTCTTCTTGAGCTTGGTGTTGTCCAGATGTGGTTTGTGTCTCAAAGGCTCATCCGTTTGCTAGAAGCTTTGCCCTTGTGTGAAAGGCAGTGGGCTGTGGACACTGTGCAAGATAATTAAGTCATTGATATAGTTCTCTGGAAGGCGTTGACATAATTCTCCCAAGACCCTGGGTAGGCCCCATGAGAGCGAGTTGTTATAAAATGGCAACTCTGTCTCCTGAATCTCTGCCATCTTGTCTCACCGTGTCATTGATCTCACTGCATATGCTCAGCCCATGATGCTACCTGGCAGGAGACCCCTTATCAGAGGCCTTCAAACAGATGGAGCTGCCTGATAGTGAATTCTCAATCTCCAAAAATAAACTCTCTCCATATAAATGTATGTATATGTATATATGTACACATACACACATATACATATAGCTATAGTATGCACACATATATTAATATATAGTGTCACATATGTGTCTAAAAAGTTCCCAGCCTCAGGTATTTTGTTATGGCAATAGAAACTGAACTAGTGCCTCACCTATATTTCCCTCCAAGCATATATGAGTCACATCATCTCAATCTTGCTATGTTGTATTTTCATTTTCATTCAACTGAAAAAAAAAAACTTCCTAGTTTCTCTTTGATTTCTTATTTTGAGTCATGAAGAAGATGTTATTCAGTTTCCAAATATTTTGACTCTCTAGATACCTTTCTGTGGTTGATTTCTAATTTACTTCCATTTTGGTTGAGAACATGACCAGTATAATTTAACCTTGCACATTCATGAGACGTTGTCTTACGATTCATCTTGGTAAATGTTCTGGGAGCCCTTGAGATTACATATTCTGGTGCAGTTGGGTGGAGTGGTTACCACATGCCTGAGAGGTCAAGCCAGGTGGCAGTTCCCTGTATTTCCAACCGTCTTGTCTAGTAATTACTGAGAGTCAGGGTTGAGATCTGTCCCTAGCCGAGGTCATATTCCCACTTGCTGTTTACTCCATCTGTCCTGTCCAGTTGCTCCATGTGTGCTTGTTTGGGATGACAGCGTCCTGTCCTACGCCTGCTGTGAAGTGACTCTCTGTCCTGTGGTTTCTTCTCACAAGCTGTTTTAGCATTCACATGTGTTAGCATCACCTTCCCTAGCTTTTGACATTTAAAGTGGGGTTGGTCCAGGGAGCCTGCAGATGGCTCCTGTCCCCGTAAGACAATCTCTGGTTTTAATTGCAGGAGTTTTCTGTTTTTATTGACACAGCACCTGTGCTTTCCACCTTGTTGCCTGTCTCTGTCTCTCCCACCTCTGTCCTTCCTTCTTTATATCCTCTTTATATATTTCTCTTTCCATTTGGGTTGAGTATTTGTTTTAATTTTTATTTTCTTCATTGGCTAATTGTCTATATGTTATTCTGTGTGTTCTTGTTTAGATTTGGCAGGATTTCCCAGTAGCCCTGGCACTCTACCTGCAAGGGATGTTACCTCTTTGTGTGTATCATGAAACCCTACAGCTCTTCTCCACTTTTCCCTTTGCAGGCTTTCAGTTCATGCTGTTGGGTATTTCATTATAACCCCCCCAGCACTGTTACTATACTCCTTCTGGTCCATTATCAATATTAAAGACCCTTATAAATGTGAAGCATATTTTTTCTTCTTTGAAGGTGTATTTATTTTTAGTTTGTGTGTACAAGTGTTTTGCCTGAATGTATGTATGCGTACCATTTGTGTGCCTGGTGCCCTAAGAGGCCGGAAGAGGGCATTAGATCCCCTGAAACTGGAGTTACAGACAGTTGTGTGGTGCTCTATGGGTGCTAGGAATTGAATCTGGGTCCTGGAAGAGCAGCCAGTGCTCTCAACTGCTGAACCATCTCTCCAGCCCCTATTTTAAGTGTGCTTTTGCTTTAACTCACATACTGTTTCTGATGCTTTTTGTTCATTTGTGTGGATCCAGATTTCTGTATGAAGTTTTATTTCTCCTTTTGCCTTTGGGGTGTCATTTAGCAGTTCTTATAATGCAAATGTGTTTTTCATATATATATATGTATATATATATATTTTATAATATATATTATAAAACATCTTGCTTTTGCCTTAGTTTTTAAAAGATATTCTTCCTGAGTATGGAATTCTAGGCTGATAGTTTGAGTCTACTCTCATTCCCATCCCCCACCCCATACTGTAAAGATATTTTTTACTACTGTTAAGAAATCTAGGCATCATTTATGTACATTTTCATACATGTAATATATTTTAAAAATATATTAATTAATTTTTTTGTGGTGCTGGGAATTGAACTTCAGGCTTCAAATTTACTAGGCAAGACCTCTATCACTGAGTTATATTCCTGGTCTGTGATTCGTTTTTTTTCTATGCTTACTTTTAATGCTTCCTTTTGTGGTGGTTTGAATAAGAATGGTCCCCCATAGGCTCATATATTTGAATCTTTGGTTCCTACTTGGTGAAATTGTTTCGGAAGGATTAGGGGATGCGGCCTTGTTGGAGGAGGTGTGTCACTAGGGGCAGGCTTTGAGACTTTAAAGACTCACGCCATTCCCAGTCTCTCTCTCTCTCTCTCTCTCTCTCTCTCTCTCTCTCTCTCTCTCTTTCTCTCTCTTCTCCCTCCCTCTCCCCTCCTCCCTTTCTCTGTCTCAGATTTGTGGATTGAGAAGTGAGATTTCAGCTACTGCTCCAGCACCATGACTGCCTGCCTGCCTGCTGCCATGCTTTCCACCATGATGTCATAGACTTATATACCTCTGGAACTGTAAGCCCCAAACAAACCCCTTTTTGATAGTTTGAATGTAATTGGCCCCCATAAGCTCATAGGGAGTGGCTATGCCCAGAGTGGCAGATAGTTCACTTCCTGTTGCCTGTGGAACAAGATGTAGAATTCTCAGCTCCTTCTCCAGCACCAAGTCTGCCGGCATATCACTGTGCTTCCCCATTAAATGTTTTCCTTNATAAGAGTTGCTGTGGTCATGGTGTTTCTTCACATCAATAGAAACCCTAACTAAGACAGAAGTTGGTACCAGGAGTGGGGTATTGCTGTGATAGGCCTGACCATACTCTTGCTTGAAGAAATATTGACCATAGGACTGTGGATTAAAAAAGTAGTTGAATACTTTAAGTGCTGCTTAAGGGGCCATAAAAGTAGGAGCATGGAAGACAATGGTGCCAAATGTAATTTGAAGAACTGTAGGGGGTTGGCTCAAGAGATTTCAGAGGAGAAGAATTTTAGTGTGTTGTCTAAAAATCATTCTTGTGATATTTTGGTAAAGAATATGGCTACTTTTTGCTCTTGTCCAAATAGTCTGTCTGAGGCTAAAGTAACGTAAAGTTTGGATTAATTCTGTTGGCAGAGGAAATCTCAAAACAGCCTAGTATTGACTCAATTGTGGATTATTAGTGCTAATGCTAATGAAATANATAATGAAAAGGGGCAAGGTAAGCAAGTAAAAATATAAAATGCACAATTTATTCCTTCCACCAGGAAGTGGAATGGAGCTAAATCCCGTGTTCAAGGAGATAAACAGATTAAGAAATGTAATAAAAGGAGTGGTAACCTCAGGGCAAGATCCCACCCAACTAAGTTTCCAACTTGTGAAAAGGAATTAAAGAAAAGCTTAGAGCCAGGTGCAGTGGTGCATGCCTTCAATCCCAGCACTCCAGAGGCAGAGGTAGGCAGATCTCTGAGTTCAAGGCCAGCCTGGTCTACAGATACAGTTTCAGGACAGTCAAGCTTAGGTAGTGAAGGACACCATCAAAATAGAAAGTTGGTGAAGATGTAATTGAACAAGGGGGCCATATTCTAGCCCCAGCAAGAAGCAGAACTTGGCAGAGCTTCAGCCATGTGTTTCTGGCTTTAAGGATAGAAGAAAGGGATTATGGAATCTTCCCCCACAACTAAGGAAAGCTGATGAGGCCAGGCATATGTCAGGGTGTCCCTGAATGGAGGCCTAGAGAGGCCATTGTGTCAAACTGTGAAGGTGAAGCCTGAATGGCCTTGGAGACCCCAAGATGTTGGAGATGCCAGAGCCATGGGATACCTGCCTAAGAGAGCTGCTAACAGGGAGTGGAAACA
Organism: Neotoma lepida; assembly: GCA_001675575.1. Taxonomy (NCBI): domain Eukaryota; kingdom Metazoa; phylum Chordata; class Mammalia; order Rodentia; family Cricetidae; genus Neotoma; species Neotoma lepida. The sequence continues at coordinate 406,717 of LZPO01089558.1, forward strand.
GCTCAAGAGAAAGAAGTGTGTTGCAGCCAACAAAGCTGAAAAGAGATGGAGTTCTGAAGAGCATTTTGATATCAGACNTGGAGATGCAGAGTTTGGAGTTNGCCCAGTTGATTTTTGGTCTTGCTTTGGTCAANTATTTCCTCACTATGATCCCTTCCCTATGTTTTGGAATGGTAATNTATATCCTGTGCCATTATATGTTGGAAGTATGTGATCTGTTTTTTTATTTTGATTGTATAGGGGATTATAGTTAAGAGATTGCATGAATTTCAGAAGAGACTTTAGATTTTGGACTTTTAAACATTGTTGAGACTGTGATAGACTATGAGAACTTTTGAAGTTGGACTAAATGCACTTTTCATTACGATATTGTTACAAGCTTATGGGGGCCAGGAAGTGGAATATAGTAGCTTGAATGTAGTTGACCCCCATAAGCACACTGNGAGTGGCACCATTAAGAGGTNTAGCCTTATTGGAGTACTTGTGGCCTTGTTGGAGAAAGTATGTCATTGTTGGGACAGGCTTTGAGGTCTCCTATGCTCAAGCTATGCCTAGTGTGGCAGACAGTTCACTTCCTGTTGCCTGTGGATCAAGATGTAGAACTCTCAGCTCCTTCTCCAGCACCAAGTCTCTCTGCATGTCCCCATGTTTCCCACCATGATGATAATGGACTAAACCTCTGAAACTGAAAGTGAGCCACCCCAATTAAAGGTTTTCCTTTATAAGAGTGGCTGTGGTTGTGGTGTCTCTTCACAGCAATAGAAACCTTAACTAAGACATCCTTGAATATACTGTGAATTTTTTTTGAGACTGAGTTTTTCTCTAAGTAGCCCTGCCTGTCCTGAAACTTACTCTGTAGATCAGGTTGGCCTCAAACTCAGCGATCCACCTGCCTTTGCCACCCAAGTGCTGGGATTAAAGACATGCACCACCACTACCCAGCCTACAAACCCTTCTATAAGTTGTGGTCATGGCCTTCTGTCACAGCAATAGAAGAGTGACTAGTACCCCATATCTCGGGTTGTGAGTAGCCAGGCTGCGCGCACCTGCTTCGTGCTTCTCATCTTGGAGTTTGTCCAGCTTTCTGGGAAATTTTCAGCCATTGTGTTTTCAAGGCTCCCCACTCCCAAGGAAGTCTACATGCATGTTNACTCCCACGGATCTCCTTTCTCCTCTGTGTTCCACTGTGGAAACTTCCTATGCTGGCATGCTTACANCCACTCATCTTTTCCCCTGCAGTGTCTAGTAGCCCCTCAAGTCCCCANCTTATTTTCCACCACAGTGAGGGCAGTTCTCACCTGATGAAGTTGTGTCGCAATCCTTCTTAACTTCTTCCATGTTCTTAGCGTGTTCACACTTTCATCACCTTCTTTAGCATAGGCACTGTATTTGTCTACAACTATGACCATGTGGTATTTCCTGGTCTCTCTCTGTAGATTGACGTTTCCTCTCATTTTATCTNTGTGTTTCTGTTTCTTNATGTCTGATGATTTCAACAGGATGCCAGACAGTGATTCTTATGTTACTAGCTGCAAGTTATTTTTGTGCTCTTTTTACTATTTCTGGATTTTGTTCTGTGACAGTTATTTTCACTTATTGCTCTTTTTGCAGCTTGTGTGTAAGCTCTGACAGTTGGGACAAGAGCAGCCTTGAAATCAAGTTAACTCTGTTCCTTCGCTGACACAGGTCTCTGAACTCTTGGACTTGTGGCTATGGCATCTGCATTCTGCAGGGTTGGGGCTCNTGCCCCAGGGCTGAGCTGTCCTTCACCCAGTCACTACACCCAGGGCTACAGAGACAGCCGTCCTTCTCTGCTGCATCTCATGCGCACTGGGTTCCCTCTTCAAGTGCACGCACCCATCACTACTCCTCGGTTCAGAATCTGGAGCCATTTCTCTGCAGCTTCCCCTTTCTGCATGCTTCTCCCAAATACTCAAGCACTATCTCAACTCAGGGAGCCATGGCTCCCTGAGGATGCCAAGGCAGCAAGCCAGGGAATCATAGGACTGGCCTGTTCATTCCCCTCCCTGGGAATACTCTCCTGAACTGCCTGCATCCCAAAGCCCCAATGCCATTGTTTTATATGCTTCCAAACCNTGTTACTAGGATGGGTCAGTAAGTACACCTTGCTGCTCTGTCACAGCTGGAAGGAGAGTCTGGGCCATACTATATTTCTGTGGAATGCTGCTTACTAATGTTCAATTTTTAAAATTAGCTGAAGACAAACTGTAGAAGATTTAAGTGTATCACAAAACATTTATGTGCCATAAGCCACACCCACATAGAGCAGGAGGCTGGCTGGCCTGGCCTACTGCTGAGCAAGACACCAGTGGTAAGGAACAAATGAGTGATTGCCTTTTTCTGTTCCACAAAATGAGGAGTGATTTTTCTCTACTGTTAAAAACTAACTAACTAGGAAATAAAGGTTGGGTTCCTTATTTCTAGTTTCTTGGGATGGCTTAAAAAAAATAAAGAAAGTGGAGTTGTCATACTTTGGTACTGGCTCCTCAGGCCAGCTGTGCCCATGCCTCCTTTACTCCTGGTGTGAAAGTGGCTGAGGGCATGGAGGGTTGGCCAGTACAAGGAAATTCAGAAGAAAGGACCTACCCATTACCCACAGCCTTACTGGCCTGCACCAGGATCCATCTCACCCTGTCCTGTGCCTCCTACTTTGTCACTGGAACTGCTTCTTGTGGTGACAGCTGTCACTTACCCGATAAAGCCTGAGAGAACCTGCAAGCACAGTGTCCTGGAGTGCTGGACCCCGAAGGACTNGGGGAGCTCTGAGGGTCCAAATCCTTCATTTCTTGTCTAGGAAGGGTTAAGTCCAGAGTGGGAGAGCCAGGTGGCTGTCACAAATAGAGTGGCAGAAGTCTGACTCCCTGGCCCATGCTCAAGATTTCCTCCAAATCTTTGCTCCACAGAAGAAAGGATGCTACCTTGGCACAAAAAGAACAAATGGAGATGTGCCAGATAGTTTTATGTCAACTTGACCCAAACTAAAGTCATTTGAAAGGAGGGAAACTGGATTAAGAAAATGTCTCCATTGGATCTGGTTGTAGGGCATTTTCTACAGAGTGATTGATGGAAGAGGGCCTGGCCCATTGTGGGTGGTGCCACCCCCACCCCCTGGCCTTGGTGGTCCTGGGTTCTATAAGAAAGCAGGCTAAGCAAGCCATGAGGAACAAGCCAGTAAGCAGCNCCCCTCCATGGCCTCTGCATCAGCTCCTGCCTCCAAGTCCCTGCCCTGTGTGAGTTCCTGTCCTGACTTCCTTCGATGATGGACAGTGATATGGAGTGTAATCCAAACTCTTTCCTTCCCAAGTTACTTTGGTCATGGTCAATTGTCATCCTAACTAAGACAGGAGACTTATGTGACACATGTCTGATATACATGTCTGTTTTCACTGTGTTCCTGTGCACATCCACGCATGTGTTTATGCACTTTTGTGCGTGTATGTGAGCACTGCATGCTGTGTATATTTGAATATGTGCATGTAGGTACACACTGTGTGCTTGTGCATACATACTAATTCCATTCTTAGTTTTGTTTAGAAGCTCTCCAGTAGGCATGCCATGCCTGGAAAGGTCACCAGGTCCCTTCNGGTTTAGACAAGGGCATGGAAAGGGGAGACAGGGAGGAAGGAGGCGAGACATTGCTACATTAGTCAAAGCCCTCAAAAGAAGAATAAAGCAGAACAAAGGCATGTGAGCTAGGTGGGGCATGNCTGTCTATCCACCTGTCCCTCTGGCCCACCTGGGAAAACTGCAGATTATTAACTGTGCGGATAAGCTCAGACTCATTTTTATACTGGACTGCAGCCTCTGTGGATACAGAATAAACTCTGATTCTCAGNGTCAATCCCTGCTGGTCTCTGCATTAGTGTTGGAGAATAAAACAAAAGAACAAGCCAAAACAAAACAAAACAACAAGNCCATTAAATCCCAGGTACTTGGGGGAACCAAGGCACTCGGGTTCTCTGAGGTGGTTTAGTGGACGGAGAAGGGAATGGGAAAGAGATGGGGAATGCGATGGATGGACATGAGGATACTAGCAAACCTCTTCCNCACCCAGGGACCACCCAGGGCTCTGTGTCCCAAATCCTGGTGACATCCATGGCCCAAGAGGGGATTAGGGATAAATAAGAGGGTATCTGCAGGGGACCCAGAGTGGGCAGCTGGGGACAGTTGTGGGGAGCAGAGCCCAGCTGGATACAGAATCGAGGCTCCTGAAGAGATGTTAGTCCATGCCTGACAGCTGGCTCCCTGCAGGGCCACTTGGCCACTCATGCAGCCTTGTCCCTCACTCAGTCCTTGACTCAGTAATCTACTCATTGCTTTGTTCACTCACTCATCACCCCTNTCTCCCTCTGCNCACAATAAAGAGTGACAATGTCTCTCTTTCAAGTGTCTGTCATGCNCTGTGCTAGCCACGTGTGGCCACATTTAATTTCCTAACCACAACCCTAAGCACAGATATGATCACTTTCCACTTTACAAATGTGGAAACTAAGTCCAGTGGGTGTCTTCTCTGCCTGCTCCTCCCAAGCCTTCTCTTTGGATGTGGGAGTCGTCTACATCTGAAGGGCCCTCTGTTGGTTCTAGCATGGCGAGTAAGGAGGGATCAGGACCTGCAAGAATCAAGCCAAAGGCGTGTTGGTTCTAGCATGGCGAGTAAGGAGGGATCAGGACCTGCAAGAATCAAGCCAAAGCCCTCGCCAGCCTCAGAGCTAGCTCCTTCCAGATGGGTCAGAGCCAAGGGCTGGTTAGGAGCCTCAGGAACCTGCTCTGGTGCCTAAAACCAGGCTTACTTGATCTCGAGTTTGCATGGCCTGGCTCCAAGGGGTCTCTGGACCCGGTGGAAGAGCAACCAGGCAAGNACTCNGTGTGAGAGGCCGATAGGAGCCCAGGAGNACCCTCAGGAGGCTGACTGGGGACAAATGCTGTACCTTCTGCATTCCTAAATCCTGAGGCTGCCCAGTGCCCANGGTGCATCCAGCTGTGTGGAGATCCCCAGAGGTATCCCATGTGCCAGGATAAGAGAGGGTTAAGGAAGTGCCAAACAAATCTAATCTACATGCAGAAGCTTCTCCATCCTTTAGTCCTTACAACCCAAGGCTTGTGCAAGCCAATCAATATTTTATGAAGACATTTCCTTCCTTCCGATACAGAGGGAGACAGGCGCTCCAGACTTCCCAGGTCTGCATGGCATTGGGGCCNCTCCATTGCTTTCCTCTGAGCTATCCCTCCTATACTATACGAGTCCCTGGGCTCATCTAACTCTGGGCTGATTTTTTTGCCTCTTGTTGCTGGATCTAAGTTGACTCTGTGGTACATCCTTTGGTAAGTGACACAGTGTAAAATATGCTAGTGTCTCAGCAGCCAGCAGAGGCTTAAACCCGCTAAAGGAAGGTCAAAGGTCCACCAGTCCCAGGGTGCACCTGTCTCCTAGGAAAGGCCAAAGTGCCTGTANTCTTCTGGCTCTTCTCTGGGCTGTCAGGAGAATGGGGAGACATGAGGAGGTGGGATACCCTCAGGAGATGATGAGGTACCCTGAAGAGTTGAGGTACCCTGGAGAAGTGAGGCATGGTGTATCTGCCCCTGGAGGATTTTCTTGGGTCAGTGTCTGGGTCTGGGCCAGAATTCAGGTCAGAATCACTGGTTCCTATTAGAGATGCCCTGAGACAAGTTAGGGGCTGGGCCTCCATTTCCTCAACCCAGGTTTGCCCTTTCACAGCAGCTCTTTCTCAAGAACTGACCAAAGTCCTGAAGAACTGCATCGGCTTTGTGGTGTGGGCATAGGCTGGCAAGGCCTAATGAGCAGCCCTTTGCCCCAGGCCCTAGGGTGCACACACNCCNCCATTGGCTGGCAGGAAGTTAATGNCAGGGATCTTACATCAGGCNAGGGCTCGCACTGCAGGCAGACAAGTAATTGCATCAAGCCAGTGATTGGGTTCCTGGCTTTTTGGCTGGACACTCAGCGTGCTGACCTCAGCAGAAGGGGGCTCCGTGGGGGTTTGTTTCATCCCTGGCCCTGCAGGTTGTGTGTAATACCTGAATAGAGATTACCCAGTTTCACTTATCCACGCAAGTGGTATGTGAGCAGCCCTCACCAAGACCCTATGTCCGGTCATTTCCTGGTCCGTACCTCTTCCTGTCCTGTCCTGTCCTGTCCTCTAGGAGGGCAGCAGGAGACAGACAGGGAGGGCTTTCTTCCTTCACCCTCCTGTTGCCCATCTCATTCATTCATTCATTCATTCATTCATTCACTTCACAGCCATTCTCAGATGCTTCCAGAATCAGAGTTGGCCCTATGGTGTGTCCTAGACAGACAGATAAGACCTGTTCCTGCTTTTGAAGGAAGAAACAGGGGTTCCAAGAGTTCATTTCCCTGAAGCCACACAGTTAGAAGACTTGTGTCATCTTGGAACTCTGGACATGCCTGGCCCCCAGAAAGGTCTTGCCTGACCTTTCAACCTTTGCATCAAGTCGTGCCAAATACAGAGTATGTAAGTGGTTCCCAGGAGGCTCCGAGGAGGCTGGCTGTACTCTAGGCCCTGCATCAACCTGGCTTTCCCAATAGTTAGTAGGGTTGCTGAGAAAAGCTAAGCACTGAGGAAGGAGGCATTTGTCCAGAGCCAGCAAGGATTTCTGAGAAAGGACAGCCTCCAGCACAGGCCTCACACAGCAGCTCTCAGGGGGGACTTCATATTAGTTGATTTTCTGTTCCTATAACAAAATGCCCAAGGCTGGACACTTTATGAAGAAAAGAGAATAGCTCACAGCTCTGGAGGGTCAAAGACAAGGCTGGCTTCATCTCAAACTCTGATGGGGACCTTGTGGCATATGGATGGCTTGTCAACGTTATGTGTGCATGGGGCAGACATCACATGATGAGACAGTGTGAGTGAGAAGAAGAGTTTGGGATGAAGGGAGAGGAAGAGTGAGATAGAGCAAGGCGGGGAGGAAAAGAGAGGAGGAGAGAGAGCATACTTGCTTTAAAGCAGCCCTTTCTCAAGAACTCTCAAGGGCCACAGGAGAACCTAATTGGTCCCTTCCGAGGGCCCTGGTCATCCAAATACTTTCACTGGGCACACCTCTTGGGGGTCCCATCACCTTTCAACTCTCCACACTGGGGACCGTACTCCCTGGAAATAAATGTTGGGGGACAACCATACACAGGCCATAGCAGGCCTGTTCCTCTTTGGGTAGGAGCCTAGTCACACCCCAGCCCAGGCTGGCAGCAGGTGGTCCAGCAGCTGCCTGGCCCCTGGGGTCTGCAGAGGGTGTTTCACATTGCTGGAAAGAGCAGGCTGGGTATGGAGGGCAGAGCAGAGCTCAGGGGCCATGGNTCCAGCCTGTCAGGAAAAAGCAANGGACAATAGAACCCACTTTACATTGTGTTAAACTGCCATTTCTCCCAAAGACTCGTACACAGAGATGAAAAACTTTGCGGTGAGGACAGGGGGAGGGGAGGGGAGCTTTGTGGAGAGCAGAAAGGCCCCATTTGCAGCCTGAGTGGATTCCCAGGGTATTGATAGCTCCAGGCTANGCTTAGTGAGATGGGATTCAGCAAATGGTTCCTCCTTTTCATGTGAAGCAAGCTGCTGATAATGTGCCCTGTTTTCTGTAATTAAAACCTGAATGGCAGGTCCTTGGCCATTCAGTAAGGCAGGAGCCCGAGCTTGGGGAGCTTGGGTGCTGTGCTGGGCCATGTGCAGTGCCTGGCCTCATGGCCGGGGCCATGTCTGGAGTCTCCATGGTAGACAGCAAGTACAGCCAGCTATTGTCATTCTGCTACCCGACCACCACCTGCTGGTCCATGTAGGTGCCAGTGAGTTCCAGGTCTCCATCATTAGGTGCTGCTTCTGCATCCAGCCCCTCCTGCCTGGCCCAGCCCACTCAGCTCCTGCTCACCCTCCACTCCACGGAGGCCCTTCTCCAGGAAGTGCTCTCACCCACCTGCCCATCAGCTATCGCCATGGCTGCCTGGTCTGTGCTGATTGCCTGGGCTCTTCAACCATTGCAAGGTTGGGCTGTCTCCCTGTTAGTCTNGGTTGCTGGACTCAGCACTTCCCAGGCAGGTGGGGAGCAGTCCTTCTGGGCAAATGGAAAGGTAGGATGGTGCTTGAGGAAGGGGAAAGCAAAGGAAAGTAGATTCCTAGCGCAGTCCCATCATAGATTTTTGAGTGTTGTGAATGAAATCTCTTCCGATATTAATGCCTCAGTTTCCCCATCTGTCACTGAAATCCTGTGTCATCAGATAGGGTGGACCAGTGTGCAAATCTAAATAACACTGCTTAGAGTCCCACCGNTCACCTTCCATGATCATTGTGCTTATGTACTGGGACCACCATGGCCAAGCACTGAGTTAGGGTTGTTTGAGCCACAGTAATGCATTCGATCTGGGAGAGATAGGTGCAAGGTCAAGGGGCAAGTGACTCCTTNTGAAGTGATGAGGGACGNTCTGTCTGAGCCTCTAGCCTCACTGCCATCCATCTTTGATGTTTCTCAGCTTGTAGAAACATTTCCCCAAGCCCTGCCTTCCGATGGGACCCTTCACTCAGCATCCCTCCCGGGCACGTCCCTGTCAAGTCTCTCGGCCCACAGCAATGCCATCACATAGGCACAGCTGCCCTATTCTCTATGACTTCATTCTAGTTTAACATAGCTAGCTCCATCTGCAATGAGCTTATTTCCCAGTAAGGTCACATTCTGAGGATATTTTAGGATGTCATCATTTGTGTCTTTAGGAGGACAATATTTAACCCCCGAGCTGGAGACAAGCTCAGATCGAGGCTTCAGGCTTAGTCCTCCCTCCCTATGCCCCAGTCTGGTCAGGATAACCTAAGCTTCCCCACATCTGAGAATTGCTGCCTGTTCTTCCCCCTCAGCCATGGGATCTCTTGTCTCCTCATTATGCACAGAGCCCATTTATGCTAATGCTCTAGCTGGTCAGGCAGGCAGGCTGGTGCCACCTCCCCAGTCATGGCTGCATAATAAGGTGCTCTGTAATGAGAGGCTTCNTGGTGTTGATTGTATACAGGGGCTGTGCTGGTGCGCAGGGGACTCACGTGTCACCACCCAGGTGGGCAGGTCCTGGGGCAGAAAGAGGGGTCCAAAGTGGCCCACTAGGCAGCTGATGGTGGTGATTTCTATCCCAAGACTACCTAGTTGGGTGGGTGGGAGAGACCAAACCCCGAGACCCAGGAAATCTGTTCAAGAAATCAAGTTACAGGTTAGGGTGGGAGGTAGCCTGCAGGGCAGTGGCTCCTAGCTGATGTTCTCCCCGACTGATGTGTGAGCGGGCCCACCTCTGGCCTCTGGTGCTCCTACTCCAATGCTCTGGCTCTGTTTGCTGAGGGNCTGGAAGGCCACTGAGACCACCGGATCATTGGGGTTTGTTACAGAGGCAAAACCCACCAAGGCTGACTAGTTTCGTGGCAACCATGACTGAAGTTGTGCGCATCTCCTACCCTCAACTCCCAAAGCAGGAGGTGGCAGGCCCTGGAAAAAGAGCAANTCAGTCCAGGAGAAAACATGCCAGGCACATGTTCCTGTGTGTCAGCCCACCAGAAACTGCTATGCTCTTACAGATTCCCACTTCACACATGTGCTCACAGCCCTCACCTAACCTCATGCTCCCTGACACCTTCCTATGGTAAGAACGCCACTCAGATGTACTCTCCCCAGGCACACACCTCAGATCCCATGGCCCCAGCCTCCAGGCCCCATATCCCCAATCCCCACTTAGTTCTCCAGCTCTCAGCCCTCAAGCCCCAGCCCCCAGCCCTTAGCTGCTCCCTCTGAATTCAGGAACCACCTAAAGGTTCTTCAGGAGCTCTGCTGGACAGAGCAAAGGCTCTGAGCCCAAGGCAGCGGGGGCCTCCTGCATCCCCATTGGAGGTATTCAGAGCCTTATGCTTCTACCATACTGGATACCTGCTCGGACCCCAGCCTTCCTTCTGTGCTAACCACACAGGCCCCATGGGTACGGGAAGTCAGCTTTGGGCCTTGATTTCAGATTCAAGTCTAGTTTTCCCCAGACTTGGCACCTGTTTTCTTCTAGCATCAGCAGGCTGCCTGAGTTTGAGCCTGGACAGTAGGAGCTCAGTCAGTCATGCCATGTTCTAGCTGTAGTGTCAGGCTTGGTCTCCACCTGACCCTGTGGTCCCTGAGGAAATGAGGCTGGTGGTGCCTCCTCCACTGTGTCACCTAACAGGTGTGTGTGCACATCTGGGGAAATCTCTGGAGTTTGCTAAGAGCCAGGTAGCTGGATACCTGCTCCATGGGAGAGGAGTCATGCCTAAGAAATGGCTGATGTGATCATGGTCCTGGGCCTGGACTGGGGTCTCTAAGGAGTGGCTACGGTCAGGGGCCATGCTTCAGAAGAACAGATCCTGGCTACACCAGCCAGGACTCCCAGATCAGTGGGAGAGAGGCTCTAGGACCCACAGGGCAGAACTACTCCCACAGGGGATTGCTAGGTATACTCTGTGACTGTCAAAAAATCAACTAGGACAGGTGTCTTAGATAGGTTCTCTATTGCTGTAAGGAGACACTATGACCACGGCAGCTCCTATAAAGGAAAGCATTTAATTGGGGTGGCTTGCTTGAAGTTTTAGAGGTTCTGCCCATTATAATCATGGCAGGATATGGCAGCATGCAGGCAGGCATGGTGCTGGAGACGGAGCTGAGAGTTCTACAGCTTGATCTGCAGGCAGGGAGTGAAACTGTGTCCCTGGGCATAGCTTGAGCATAGGAGACCTTAAAGTCCATGCCCACAGTGACACACTTCTTCTAACAAGGCCACACCTACTCCAACAAAGCCACACCTCCTAAATAGTGCCACTGCTTCTGGGGGCCATTTTCTTTCAAACCACCACAACAGGCAAAATGGTAAGAACTCCTCAGCAACCATGGGAGGAGCTGGAGCCCACAGGCTGCACCCATCTGTTCAGCATCACCACTACTCAAGTTGCTGGGGATCCCTCAGACTCAGAGAGCTGTCTAGGCAGAAGGTCCAGCCAGCAGGCTCTTGTCCTTCCTAAGACTAGGCAGAGTTAGAAAGTGGCTTCCTACTCTGCTATTGGGGCCCCCACCCTCCTGGGGATGTGTATTCACCTGAAGCTGGCCTGTGATCCTCAGCAGGCCATTCCTTAGTGGGGCAATATGATACCGCACAGTCATTCAGCCCTCCAAACTTCAAGTCCTTACTCTGAAAAGAAAAGCTTGTGGTACACCACCCCACTGTTCTAAGAATGGCAAGATAGCAACCACTACATCCTCCAGNAGAAGATGGGGACCCCACAGAGCTATGTTGAGGAGTTCTATCTTCCAAAGTCCAACATTGCCCTACTAGAGCAATTGCCCTACTGTTNCAGTAGACACCTCTCTACTGGAACTGGCATCTGGGGTGTACGCTCACAAATACTGAGTGGAAGGAATGCAAGAACCACACCACGCGGCAAGGCAGGAGGCTCACAACACCCAGAGATTACGGATCCCACAAGCAGGTGGGCAGGAACCAGCTAGGGTAGTGAGCTGGCGTAGTTACTACAGCCAGGAATAAAAGGGGCCTCCGGGCCAGTAATACCTGACTCCACCTGGGTGGGATCGCCCAGGTGTGCTACTGTGAAAACTCACGGTTGGTCAAATTGAGTTTCCTGAAACTTGATGATGTAGACATGTCCCCCAGCAGTTATACACTGTGCTGATGGTGTGTGGCCCTGACGAGAGTGACACTTTAGTGGTTACTTTTCTTGCTGTGACCAAATACTTGACAAAGAGGGAGTTATAAGAGGACATGTGTATTTTGGCTCAGGTTTGAGGGTGTGGTCCATCATGACAGGGAAGGCACGGTGGCAGGGGCGTGAGGTGGCTGTCACACTGTGTCTGCAGTCAGGAAGCAGAGAGAGATGAACGTTGATGTTCAGCCTGCCTTCTTTTTTCTTTTTTCTTCACCAGAAGACGGTGCTGCCCATACCCAGAGCTATTCCCTCTTCCGTTAAACCTGTCAGGAAACCCCGTGCGTACATACCTGGAGGTGTGTCTCCTGTGGGATTCCATCTGATGAATTTGATGGTGAAGGTAACCATCGCAGACACTTGCCTCAGAGGGCTGCCTCCCACACCACCACCCTGGTCCAACAGCACACCCCAGTGGAAGGTCGCTCCTCAAAAACTGTGAGCAAGGCAAGCTGAGAATGTCATATTAAGGAGTGTCTGAAAGGATGGGATGACCAAATGTTTCCTGAAACAGAAAATAGACCTCAGGGAAAACTAGAAAATCGGAACAAACCATGGACTTTGTTAACAATGTGGGAANGTACAGCTGAGNTGCCGACATGGGGAAGCAGAGTGGACAATGTGAGAACTTCATGAGCTTGTCTGGCAATATTTCTATNGAACTCAACTGTCTAAAGGACTATGTTAAAATGTTTTTGTGTGCAGGGTAGAGAAAAGGCCCAGGGTAACTGCTGGTCTTTGTTCAGCTGGCCATGAGGGGAAGAGGCTGACAGTACCATACCAGCTGCTTCTATGGGTNTTTGAAATCTGCATATAAACATGGGTTGGTGCTCATCGGCAGAAACCAACAAGACAATGCTTGGAAATCTGTCTGCCAGGCTCGTAGCCGCACCCAAAGGCCTTGTTGAGACAGGTAACGTGAATCCACCCAGCACACTTTGACTTCCGCTCCCTGACCCCGGAGTGGTTCCCATCCTACAGATGGCACCNCCAGGGCTTGGCGAGAGGGCGGGAATGGGCGGTCACACTAGGAGATTCTGAGGCCACTGCAGGGTAAGGATGAGCTACATTTCTATCCATGTGATGGTTACGTCAGGATTCCTCTTGGGGTTTCTAAGTGACCACTTCATGCAGATTCTGGAGTTGTGGATGGGGGGGAAGGAGCCCCTCATTTGTTCGCTCATGGTCCAAACCTGTTCTTGACCTCAGGAGGGAGGAGAGGCCTTAAGAACATAGGAANAAGAAAGAAGGACTCCTCAGGACCCAGTGAGCCATTGCCCATGCTGTCTTCTCTGACCCCACAGGTGGCTTCATGGCACAATTACTCTAGGCTGTAGACAAAGAAGAGGGCTGGAGAAGGGAATGTTAGGCCTTCATGGCCGCCTTCGGTCTCCTCTACCTTCACCTAAGCCCACAGCTCCACACCTGGCTTGAGGTTGGCCCATCCTCAACTAATCCAGTGACTAGTCTAGAAGGAACAGAACAGATGCCTTGTGGAGAACTTCCTGTAGGAGGAGGACTTTGGGGGTGGGTGTGAAGGAAGTGTGCCCTCATGGCAGCATTCAGGGTCATGAGGAACTGGATCCATGGTCANAGCCTGAAGAAGGCACCTCATGACCTGCAGGCAGACAGTGATTTTTGGCTGCTGAGTTACTTGAATAATGACACAGGGTGCAGCCCTGGCTCCACAGATTCGGAGGGACTTTGTGTGGCCTGGAAGCCTCAGTGACCTGGATTTGAGTGTGTGACTGGATTCCACATATATCATGGATGACCAGGGAAAGTCCATTTAGCTCCTTCCTTTGCCTTTGCCAGGCTGTCAAACTCTCAACTTCCTGATGAGCTAACTGAGTACTGTATTCTGAATTTTACAGCTGGGGAAACTGAGGCATGGGAAACTAGGAGGAGGAGGGAGAGTGGAGTAGGAGGGGGCTCTTGGAAGGGCTTTGCCCCAACAGGTCTTGGCTGGTCTTCAACCAGGGGGGCAGAGGACCTGAGATCTGAGGTGCTGAGTGGCCTTGTCCCCAGCCGTGACTGCTGTCTCCAAACNTTAGGAGAAAGAGGCAGAGACCTGAGCACAATGGGTCAGGTGTCCTGAGCATCCAGGGAAAGGAAGCATGACAGGCTAACAGCCTCCAGGGATCAAATTTGCCAACCATCTGAATGCCCTGGCGGGGGGGAGTCTCTGGAGGCCCAGCCCAGACTGTAGGGTGCATATCCACCGTGTGTGAGACACTGGGCAGAGGCCAGTGCCTCTGTCCTGACCTGAAAAGCAGAAATGGACGCTGTTTAAGCCGTCAGCTGATGGCAGCTTGTTATACAGCTATCGGATACAGATGTATTCCCCCTCTGCCCGCCCCACACACACCATGCACAGGCTATGTGTTCACACAAATGTCAAATGTGATCATACAGGTGTGTGCATGTGTACATGTAACAAGCACAGTTACACATGCATGTACACACACATGCATTCTGGAATGTAAGACATGTGCTTATGCACTTGCATATGAGAGTTCTCTCTCTCTCTCTCTCTCTCTCTCTCTCTCTCTCTCTCACACACACACACACACACACACACACACAGGACTGTACCTGTATATAGAAACCCCCTGCACCAATTTTGAGGCCTGAGGAGCTGCAAACATACAGACTTATAGAGAGAAATGTCACACAGGCAAACCATGTGGGAGCAAAGGCTCAGGAAAGTTCTAGAATCCCAGAACTGCAGGAAGTCTTCCTCTCATGTTGAGGTCANGTCATGAGTCCCCAGGGCTAGGTGCTCCTGGAGCTGAGTCACTGAGGCCCAGCATAGGGGGCAGAGCTGGGCCCCTTATAAACCGGCATCCCCAATTCATCCTGGCTCCGTGCAGGATTCAGTTGAGTGGGGTGGGTAGTTTGTAGGGGAGGAGGTGTGGGAGCTGTGGTGAGATGAGAGGGTTGATTTCCCCTTGCCCATGTAGGTTCTAGTCACTCACTTGACCACCTGAGGGCTAGCTCCCAGAACATAGGCCCTGGACACGGGAGAGCCATGAGCTGTATGTGCACACCTCACTGCCCATGCTTCCTGCCTATGGAGCCCACTCCACTTTTGAGACTGTAAGGACCTGGGTGGCTGAGCCTTTGTTAGAAATGACTGAGGAAGGCAGATACTGGGAGGAGGTCTCAAGATGACCCTTGGAAGTGATGGAGCTCTGGCATGTCAAGGTGGGTGAGGAGGACATGGCAAGGAGGGGACCCAGCCAAGGGAGTTGAGGTCCATGGAGGGCATAGNTGCTTAGCAATGGGCATGAGNGGTCCCCATGAGGAGCTGTCTCCTGCGTGTCTTGCTCCAGTGAGGAGGAAAATGAGAGCAGGCACCTCCCTCCCTCCAGCTTCTGGGAGCGAGGGGTGAGCCACAGCCTAGAAACTTCCTTTGTGCCACCATCTGTGGGTGAGAAAGTTAACCCACCCCAAACCCACATGCCCTCTAGTCTCCTGCCCTTGAATATTTAAACAGCACTTTGTGGGCTTTGCTCTGATGTTCCAGGCTAGGGCTGAGACAAGACAGAAGGCAAGTAGGACTGGTAGCCAACCCATGTCTGGGTGCCTAGTCTCATCTCTCCCAGCAGCTCCCTCTAGCCCAGCTGTAGCCCAGGAGCTTCCTGGCTACCAGCTGCCTGCCACCCCTGCCCAGAGCTGCCATGGCCTCTAGGAGTGCTGTGGGGACCCACGGCCCCATGTGAGCCTCTGTCTGTGGCCTCAGATGCCTTTCTGTTCCTCAGACAAGCCCAGGTACACTAGGTTCCAGCAGAAGAGAGCTCTAATGCAGCCTTCCCCTTCCTCTGCTTTGCCTCTCTCCAGTTCTCTCCAAAGGCTCCTACCTCCTCTGGACCTTCTCCCAGCAGATCTCCCATGAAGCCCCCTACTGAATCCAAATTGCAAATTTGGATTTGCAAATTGTCCCTCATGCCTGGACCCAGCCTGGCTCTGCTGCCAAACATCCAGGACAGACTGATTGCCCACCTCAAGTTCACACAGGAGGTTTGAGGATGGTCCATGTTGGTAAGGCAAGCTTGAGCCCAGCTGAGGGTCAGTCCCCTAGGTCAAGCCAGATAAGCCTGGACAAGAGGGTGGTCAAAGTGGCAGTCGGGGCCAGGAACAAGTGGCCTGGGGCTGTACCCAAGAATTCTCAAGAGGCAGTAGGTGGTGAACAGCTCTGAGGAGGGGCTAGGCATTTGTGCAGCAAGGCCAGGAGCCCAGCAGCCTCTTTGAGGAAGATGGGGGGGGGCAGAACTGCAGCTTGAATGCTCAGATGAGAGGCCTGGAGGCAGGGCCTGCTTCATGGGATGGTGGGTGGGATAGACACCTGATTTTAGGGGCAGAGAGAGAAGCTAGCTCCCTACTAGGTACTCAAAAGTCATCTATGGCTACAAATCCCCAGCCGTCCTCTACCTGGGACCATGCCTGAGCCTACACCCAGACACCGCCTCTCCTCTAGCTGCTGCTGACCATGGTACCCACCTCACTGCGCCTCACAGAGCTAGCCCATGGGGAGGTGCTGGGAGGCAGTGATGGAGGCTCAGTTGCCATCCCAGGCCTAGGAGAAAGGGAGCCCTTGACTAGTGTCACTCAAGGTCCTCTCTGCCTTTTCACTGGGTTTGCATCTCTTAGCCACCTCCCCAGTGGCTGCAGGCATCAGGGTGCTAGATGAACCTGATTAGATGTGCCTGAGGAGTCACAGGATGGCTTCTCAGTGGACCCAGTCATCACNTCAGAAATATACTAGGTCCCTACCACCCATAGAGGGAGGGCCAAGGCTGAAGTTCTCCCGAGCCGTATGGAACCAAGGCTCTGAGAGAGGAGGCTCGTTCATGCTACTGCCACCTGGGAAGTGTACACGGTGTCACTTGGCAAAAGCCACACTACTGTTTGTGTAGGGGATTCAGTCAAGATGGGGTAGTATTTGCCCAGGGCCCCAGAAGAGTAGATGCCACCATTGCTAGGACCCTGAGGAGTGGCAGGACAGCCAGAGCAGAGGGAGCATGTCTCTGAAGGGAGACGACAGGCTGACTCTTGGTCAGAAGCACAACTCCAGGGCTTCTGTGGGTACAACAGGGGAATAAAAGGGAAGCGTGATTTGGCCTCATGCAAGGATAGCCCATACCATGACACGATAACATATGATGTTACCATGTCTCCCTGAGCAGCCATGTGGGCCCTGGGCTTGAGTAGCTGCTCCTTGGACTGATGGGAGGCCATTGTGTAAGCACAGGGGTCCATTTACAGCTGGGTAGAACTAAACATTAGGCAGATCTACAGTGTTGAGGGCAGAGCCTGCCAATCTCAGCTCCCCTAATTCAAACCCGTCTTTGATAATGACATTAGTCACATGACAGCCGGGCACTTTGGTTTGGCATCCACATTTGGGGATCCACCAGGAATGGGGATGCTGGGGACAGTCTGGTCTATTTTGGGGGGCCTTCCCTGCACATTGGATTCTCACAGTTAACCTGACAAGCCAAGGTTTACCCTCTTAGAGGCACCAGATGTCTTTGGCCGGCCTTGGGAGCTCAGCAGGGACCGCTGTGTCCCTCCAGGCAACTGGATCCACTCACTCAATAAAATTTTATGGAGTTTCAGTCTGGTCCTTGAGCAGGACCTTGGAGGACACAAGGACACTGTGGATCTTTAGCCCTCCTGCCAACTGTGGGGGAGAATGTCCTTTGTTACTCTTCCTGTGAGGGAGCTTGCTTCAGCGGTCAGCTGTGTTCTCTGGGAGCCCTGGCCATTAGGCAGTTGTCCTGGGCTGAGGAACACCCTGACAGCCCTGTCCTGCCATTGCAGAGAGGGACCTGGTACCCTCTTGATGCTTTCCAGGGAGCACACTGTCCTCTCACCAGAGCCCTGTTGTTAATGGACCCTGTAAAACAACAACCGCACACCCCACAACTTGCAAACAGCCACGTCCAGGGGGCACAAACTTAATTATCTAATTTGGCACCACAGGGCAAGAGAACTTTGAGACTGAGTCCAGGGCCTGAGTCTCTAGCTAAGCCACTTCCATCAGGAAGAGGAGAGTGGAGCTGGCAAGTGGCCAGCTATCGGGTCTCTAGGCTGAGCTCCAAATGCGCAAGGAGGGTAAGTTGATGTTGAAGAGGTAAATGTCAGGTCACAGAGGGTAGGTAAGCTTGGGAGATGATGTACTGTGTGTGGTNCTGAGCATGCACAGAGAGGATGTACTGTGTGTGGTCCTGAGCATGCACAGAGAGGCAATCCGCCACACTTTCAACTACTCCTGAGTAGCGTAAGTCTCTGACGTGTATGTCTGAGGGTTAGGGTGCACCGCTGCTCTGTGAGAAGATGCTTCAATCCCAAGGTCTGCCGAAGTGTTTGGGATCTGTGCTTCTGGGCTTACTGTGCTCTGGAGCCGNTGGGTACAGAAACAGGCATTTCAGGTGATCCTGGACACCGGCCTGGCTGACTGTGGTGGTGGTGATGGTGCAGCCTTTTCGAGATGGCTAGGAGGGAGCAGTCAGTGCTCACATCAGCTGGACACTGAGGTGCTGGGTGATCCCTTGGGAGATAGGACTCTTTCTAGGAACTGGTCATAGCCTCAAATGGCAGCCACAGCCAAGTTTTTCCTCCAAGTGTCTCTGGGCAGGGAAGTGTCTGCGTGGCCCTTTCCACAGATGAGGAAAGGATCCCAGAGCAAGTACAGGTATACCTGGGGCACATTGTCAGCCTGTACAGCCCAGCCCACTCCCTCTTCCTTTCCAGCTTCTGTAGGAGGTATCCAGCTAGGGTATCCTCTAAGCCTCCATCACCAGGGAGCTTAGGGATGCTCCTCAGGCAGTGCTTGAGTCAAGCCTGGTGCTGACACCTACCCATCACAGGCCCCACTTCTCCCACTGGGTTCTGCCTCAGGTGCCATCAAAGGCTTTCAGAGGCTTGCAGAAGCTCTTGTTGGCGCTCTGCTCTGGTTAGTAGTCCTGGGTAGCCAGGTAGGTGCCTGTTGGGGTTCTCTGTGCCAGGTACTCAAAGGCTGCAGTGTCAATGGGGCTTGGGACCACTGCCAGAGAACAGCAGGGTGGTAGAAGGCTGACTCAGCACCCAGCACCCACCTAGCAGTGTCATGGTGTTTGGGGCTCTGCCTCGTGGGTGCTGCATTTCCAAGAAATCGTTATAATTGCTGTTTACCCAACACACTCCACTAAGATGCTCTGGAGGTGGGGCTAACGTCCCCTCTCAGTCCAGAACCCTCCTGCCCTGTTGCTCAGCTGCCTCTGCGCAGTCCAAGCTTCAGCCCACAAGCCCAGGTCTGAGAATTGTAGCTTTGCCCCTGGGTTTTCCTCAGCGTACCCAAAGCCTGGAGTGAGGGGCAGTCCCTCCACTCAGGCAGCATTTTTGCTCTAGCATCCTCACTCTGCTCTTACTTCCCAGTTCAGTTTCATTTCTGGACCCTGTTGGCAGCTGTCCCTAGTGCTGCAGCTCAGAGCACGGGGTTCTGCAGAGGACCTCTGTGCATACTGTGACTCTCTGAAAGTTTGAAACTTGGCTCATACCATCTGTGAAATGCCTACTATTTTCCTCAATCCTAGAAGTTGCTACTAGAAATAAAGCAACGTATGAACGAGGGGTCCATGTTGATTGGGGTGGGCAAGGGAGAGAAAGAGGGAAGAGGAAGAAAGAGATAGGGACAGAGCGTAAGGAGGGAGAGGAAAAGGAAGATGATGACACAGGAAAGGATACCTTAGTGACTCACCTGGACCTCCAGGGCAGCATCTGATGACCTCCAGCAAGCACTAATACCCTCATACCTATCACCTTAATAAAGTCCTGGGGTCCCTTCATCACCCCTGAAGTTCCTTAGTCTCCCCGCTTCCCCAGCCGCAGGCAACTGTGGGTCTGATCTCCACCATCAAGGGCTCGTTTGGTCTGTTTGAGGACTGTAAGTGGTCAAAGTGTGTGCATTTGTTCCTGGCTCCTTTTGATCAACAGAATTATTATGAGGCCAGGCAGCCACTGGGTGGATCTGAACTCCACCTTCACGGTGCATGCTCTGCGCTGTTTACTCTGCTCCTGCTGCCCGACACCTGGGCTCTTTCCAGGTTCCGCTGTTATGAAAGGCTGGTGGAGACACCCACACAAGTCTTTGCAGACTCCTGTAATTCTTTCTCTTGGGTATGGGGAAATATCTAGGAGCAGCTTGGCTGAATTACTAATCTCATGTTTTCTTTTCACTTCTTTCTGGAACTTCCATATCATTGGCTCCTGGGTTTACATGCAAAGGTGCCCAGCTCAGAGTCCAAGGAATCCTGTGAAAACAGCCCAAAATAAAATCATAAACTTACTCAAAACATTGTGGCTTTTTTTTTCTTTTCAATTTTGTTTTTGTACCTCAATTGCATGCTCTCCAGTGAGGAATGACGATGTGTCTCAGGGAAGCCAGTGTGACTTGATCACAAGCCACTGAGATATTATTCAAAGGGACCTTCCCAGGGCAGCACTCCTGCATGGGTGTGGGAGCTCTGTCTCCACCAGCTGTGCGTGGCATCTTATCCTTCTATTCTCAGGTACCCCCAAGGGTGACAAGTGGCATCTCCCTCACTGTGGCTCCCACCCTAAGTTCCTCATCCCTTCTGATGCTGACCAGCTTTGCATGTGAGGAGTCTCAGGATTAAATCTGCTCACTGTCTCTTATCTTTTAGCTGCTGCACTGCAGGTCTTCATTGGACTGATTGTGAGGTCTGTGAGCTGTGGGCATTTCCTCAGCCATGTCTAGAGGGCTTTTGTTTTCTCATTTGGCTTTCCTGTTCTCCTGAGCTGAGGTGATGGCTCAGTGCAATGAAGAACGCACTTGCCATACAAGTGTGAGGACTGGAGTTCAGATCCCCAGAACCCACATGAAAGCTGAGCAGGCCTGGGGCCACCTGTAATCCCTGTCCTCTGTGGGCAGAGACAGGGTCCCTGAAGCAAGTTGGCTAGCTAGACTACTCAAAGTGGAGAAGCTCCTAGTAAAGCAGGAAACTCAATAAATACAATGACTGAGGAAGACAGATAGCATCAACCTTAGGCCTCCAACGGCACACACACACACTTGTACACACATACACACACATACACTTTCACACACATGCATGCACATGCTCTCACCCACACATACTTGTACACTTGCAGGCAGGCCATGCACATATACATGGGAAATTTTTTTTTAAATCTCACTTCACGTAATTATTTCCTCAAATTGAAACATTTTCTTCTGGAGGGAAGAAGGAAAGAGACTCACAGGATTCAGGAAGTAAAGGAAACTTAGAAGGCTCAGAAAGCTCCTGAAACTTAACAGCTTCACCAGGCCCCTCCCTCGTGGCAGAAGACTCTTCAGGAGGCCACCTACTTGTGAGCTGTGCAGAAAACCCCAGAGATGCAAAGTTGAGATGGATGTTTTGGGGGTGTCGCTGCCTTTGAGTCACCCATGCTCCTCTAATCCCAGTAAACTCATGGCTCACTAAGCCAGACCCGAATGGAATCATTTCTATAGTCTGTTGCCAGTGCCCTACCTGGGGTGAACAGACGTTCCTGTGTCCCCAGGAAAAGTCAGATAACACATAATTCCCCTCCCTGGAAACTGCATCATTAGCTCTCAGGTTTACATATAAAATCCATCTCCAAACAGCCGCTGTGTGGACCCACGTAGGGTACAGTTTATTTCACTCCACATTTGGCTCAGCATCGCTGGTGATGGGCTTTCCGCTCCATATTGAGAGGCTGGGGCACCTCTCTCAAGACCAACGGATTCTGTGAATGTGGGTCTATTTCTGGACTATGCGTTTGTTCCATTCAACATCTATGCTTGCACCTAAACATACTGTCCTGGATACTGAAGCTTTAGATGACGTCCTGAAATCAGGATGGTTCCCTCCAACTCTGTTCTCTTTCAGAATTTTGCTTTTTTCTATTTTGGGTTCTTTGTATTTCCAGATAAGATTTAAGACCAACCTGAAAATTCCTGCACAAACATGTCCTGCAACTTTGATTAAGTGACATTGAATCTGAAGTTCAATTAGTGAGAAATTGACCCCTCACAGGCATTGGCTCTGTAACAGTATTGATCTGTTGCCATGCCAACCTCACCTTCCGTGCTGCTTTCTTGTTTATTTACATCTTCAAGTTCTCTCATAATGACTTTTCAAATAATAAAAACTCCTTTAATTTACAGACACCGCATAGCTTTTGATAAATTCCTAACATTTAAATTTTCAATGTTATTATAATTGTTCGTTGAATTTCGTGTTTCTGTTGTTTCCCCCAAACACAGTGTGAGGAGCTGAATCTTCTGTATTGATGTTGAATTCAGCATCTCAGGAAATTTCTAGTAACTGTTTCATAGAGTCCTTAGGATTTTCTACATAAAAAGCCGTACCTGTCAAGAGAGGGGAAGGGGTTGAGTACGATCGAAGAGCATCATACACATGGATAAAAGTATCTGAATGTGGGCCTGGAGAGGTGGCTCAGCAGTGACCCTGGCTGTTCTTGCAGAGGACCCAGCATCTACACAGCAGCTCACAATCCTCTGTAACTCCAGTCCCAGGGGATCTGACACCTTCTTCAGGCCTGCTCCAGTACTGCATGCACATGGCGCACATACGTACTTGCAGGCAAAACAGTCATACACATAAAATAAAAACAGATAAAAATATATGAATGTACAACCCACCTATGCCAAGAAAGAAGAAATCGCATCTGTGAACAGGGGTGTCTCACATCTATCTAAGCTGCAAGTCTTTCCTTTCCCTGTCTTGACCCTCTCCCATAGCCTCTGTCACAGATGGGCCTCAGGGGCAGGTTGCTTGCTCGTTCACCACAAGGATGATGTGTGTCAGTCTAGGCTGTCGATAGACGCCCTCTACTGTTTGCAGTCTCGGGGAGGGGAGGGGGAGGTGTTTTTCATTTGGGCCTCGATGTGCTGATTTTGTCAAATGTTCTCTGCATCCCTATTTGAGATTTGTTGGTATAAAATTATAGTTATTTTTCCCCCTGGTATGACCAAATTTCTGACAAAGGCCACTTAAGATGGAAGGGTTCCTTTGGGTTTGAGAGCATAGCCCATCCTGACAGAGAGGGTGTGGCATCAGCAGTGTATGTTGGCTGATCGCATGTGTCCACAGTCAGGGAGCAGAGACAGAGATGAACACTGGTTCCCAGGACACTTTCTGGTCTGGGTTTTGTTGTTGGCTGCTTGGTTGGTATCTGGCATTAACTGTCAACTTGACACAGCCTAGAATCACTTGAAAAAGGAGTCTTGATTGAGTAACTGTCTTTATCATGTTTGTGAGAGATTTTCTTGGTTGCCTAAATTGATGTCACGGGGCTCAGCCCACTGTGGGCAGCACCATTTCCTAGGCAAGTGGTTCTGGGCTGTATTTGTTGTTGGCTGTTTTATTTACTCTTTACCCCTTTGGGGGTGCATCACCCAGCTCCCAAATAAATACATGGAGGCTTATTCTTACTTATGAATGCCTGGCCTTAGCTTGGCTCATTTCTAGCCAGTTTTTCTTAACTNAAATTATTCCATCTACCTTTTGCCTCTCCCTTCTTCCTTGTCTTAATTCTGTAATCTTACTTTCACTCTTACTCCATGGCTGGCTGTGTGGCTGGGTGGCTGGCCCCTTCTNTTCTCTCTCCTTGATTTCTCTTGCTCCTCTTAGATTTCTCCTTCTATTAATTCTCCTTGTCTAACAGCCCCACCTATCATTTCTCCTACCTAGCTATTGGTTGTTCAGCTCTTTATTAGACCAATTAAGTGTTTCACACAGGCACAGTAACACAGATTCAGAGTTAAACAAATGCAACATAGAAGAATGCAACACGTCTTTGCATCATTAAACAAATATTCCACAGCATAAACAAAAGTAACATACCTTAAAATAATGTTCCACAATGGTTACTTTTGTCAGGTATTTTGTAACAATGAGAAAAGTAAGGGACACACTGCCCTTGAATTTAACTGCTTCCTTATCAGACCACACCGCCCCACCTGTAATGTGTTCCAGNCACCAAATACACTAGATCAGTCTCATAAACTCAAGTTTGCTGGACTTTTGTGTTCTCCATTCTGGTACACACCCTAGTGAGGTTTTGATCTCAGCTACTGTATTATAAATACAATTTTTGGTCTCCATTTAGTTCTTTTGCATATTTTTCACTTTCTGTGGAGTCGGCCATCAGTTTAATCCTTAAGGCTATGTTTTCTTTCNTCTCGGTCTTCAAACACACTCATCACAGTCGTTATCAAGTTTCTTTCTGTCGTCATAATATCCTGGACTCCTTCAGGATTGCTTCCCCTTGTGGTCCCTGGAAGGACTGCTTTCTACATAGCATTGTTTCAGACGCAGTGTTGTCTTCTGAATTGATCAGTGTTTTCTACCTGTGAACTTTAAACTCTGTCCTGCTAGGGGACTTAGGTCCAATACCTGCTTGGCTATTTCCTCTTCTCAACTGTGGTTCAATACTTAAGTGGGCAGTACTCTAAGGCATTAAGGAGCCTTTGCTAAATGACCACGTGTCTTCTTCAAAATGTTCTTTTTTATTTCCTGCGTAATATTTTACATTTATTCATTGTTAGGACCTGTTGAAGTGCCGTGTTATAAATGAGAACATTGTATTATATTAACCACCTTTCCTGTTTTCAACAACCATATTAGATTCCTTCCTTGCCATGCAACTCTCTGCAGACTGTTGACTGAACACACAGCTGGCTTTAATTGCTGGTGTTTCTGGTTGGGATTTGCATGCATTTGAATGTTCTGTAGCAGAACTTGCCAGGGCCTGTTCCCCAGGGCTCCCCTTCCAGAAATGCTTCCAGGGAGAGATTCTTCTTTGTTCAGACAAACCAGGTTGGGAACCCTGCAGGCTGGAACCCCTTACTAGAACCACAGTGCACATCAGCATGTGACAGTCTTTAGGTCTTGGATTGAGGGTCTGCTCACTCCCTTTGATCCCTTTGCCTGCTGATGGACACAGTGGGAGCCTCTTTTTACACAATGTCTGTTGCTGTTTGAAAAACACACAGTGAGTCACAATACATGGTCAGCTTTTGGTTTCAGGTTTTCTTTTCTCTTATAAAATTAATTAGCCAGTTTTCCAAATTAAAAAAAAATTAAACTTCATCCAGGTAATGGGATGTAGCTCACTTCAAAGAGTATGCGTTGCATGCATGAAACCCTGGATTTGACCCAGTGGTTCATAAACCGGATGTGATTGTGTGTTCCTGCAAGCCTGGCACTCAGGTGCTAGAAACATGAGGACCAACAGTTGAAGACCATTGTTAGATATATAGCAAGCTCAGGGTCAGCCTGGGCTACATGACACCTGTCTCAAACAAAACAACAAAATGAGAACATCATTTTGGAAGTAATCATCCTTAAAAGTTCACAGTGTCTCAACTGCAAGAACCTGAGGCAGGAAGCTCTTTGGGAGGCAATTCTTTTCCACTTAAAAAATTATTTTTCCAGCAATAAGGGTTTATTCACGCTGTTCAGGTTTTTGGATGCCAACTTATACAATTTATGCGCTTTTATTCAGATTTATTAGCATACAACCATGCAAGTAATTCCTTGCTCATTTTCTAAATTGCCTTCTTCGTGTCTTACACAATTTAACATTTTGTTTAATGGCTGCTTCTTGTGGTAACTGGATCAGCCAGGGCCTGGCTGCTCGTGGGTTCCTTACACACTTAGCTCTTGATTTATTTATCAGGCCTCAGTTTTGTTTTTCCTAATTTAATAATTTTTGTAATCTGCTCTCCTTTGGACTTCTTTGGAACTGCATTTTAAAACCCTCATTGACTTGAGAACTGTGACCTTTTTTTTTTTTTTCCTGTTTGATGATGAATGCCTTTGAAGACAGGATTTCATCTCTGCGGAGCATTCTGGAGAAACTCGTTTCTTTATTTTCATTATTTTCCTAATATTCTAGAGTTTAAATATTACTTGTCTTTCCATTTCCCCTCACATGTTCGTAAGAATACTTTTTAATTACCAATTAGGAAGGATTTTTAACTTAGAGTTTTGTTAATAATTTATGACTTTGTTGCTTGGAGATGAAAAGCATTTGTACAAATTTATCCCTTTGTACATATTAAAGTTATATGTATAATATATACACTCATTTGCCTGAAATCTGCCATCATCTGAAATATTATTTTAATTATCTGAACAAATACAAATGTATGTAAACCTACACTACTCCTGACCCCATCCCAAGCTCTAGTCTCCTCCTCAGAGGGAAATCATTCTTACGGCCCAAGCTCACTAGCATGAGGTAACATATGAAGAAGAGAAATGTATTGCTTACGGTTGTGAAGGCCCAGAGTCTAAGACACCAGCAGGTTCCACATGTGTTAACCACTGCTGTGTGTCCTGCACAGGAGGCAGAAGGGCCAGGAGCTTCCGTCAGCCTGGTTACGAGATGGAGCCCTTCGGCCTCTTCTCTGCCCAAAAGCCTGCCTCTGAGTACGATCATGTGAGTGGGTTCTGACAAACAGATTTCAGAAGGGACACCCACACTCAGTCCTCACACAGGGAAGGTGCTCTCTTGGGGACATTGTTCTGTGTGCTTGAGTACAGACATGTATTTTNACTTGTCCGTGGTTAAGCCACTGAGTGGATGGATGACGTGGCAGCCTGGTGTGTTTGCCCACAAGCACTGCTTACATGTTTTATCCTTCTTAGTTTACTCACATCTGCTTTGCTCTTCCCAGTACCTAATCCTGTGGTATTAATAAACAGTAATTGGTTCATTCTCCCGATCTGTGGCAGTTTAGTTGTTTGGCTTTTTGTTGGTTGTTTCTGTTGTGAACAATGCTGTCATGAGCATCCTTGTACAGGCCTCTCTACCTTGATCTTCTGGGTTTTCCTGGTCAACTTTCTTTGAAATACATCCCACAAATAGAAGAGCTAGCAAATTATAAATACAGAATTCACAGGATAATCAGGAAGTGAGAATCTGATGCCCCCTGCCTTTAAACTAAGATCAAGAAGTGTTCCTGTGAACTCTCCCAGGTGAGAAGGAGAGAGTTTCATTCAGAGCTTTATTGAGCATGTTCTGCATGATTGTAGCCCATCCGCGTTGGGATCAGCAGTATTCATTGTGTGAATATTCCACAAGTTGTGGGTTCCCATTACCATTGGCAGGCATTTGCTTTGGTGCTGTAAACAGTGTTCCTGATAGTCTTGTTCCCGTTTCTGTTGGGTCTACATCTCAGAGTGTAAGTGCTATGTGAAGTGCTAGTAGTTCCCGACAAACATTTTCTCACAGTTTTGTGCCAACTTACATGCCAGCCAGTGGTGTGTTGCATTTGGCCGTTCTAATGGGTATTGTGCTATCTAAGATTGCCTTGTATATGTATATTTCAATAATCTGCATTTTCTTACCTCTGGTGACATAAGTCACCTTTTCTTGCATTCATTGGCCACTTTGACACTGTGCTGGCTAGTTCTATGTCAACTTGACACAAGCTAGAATCACTGGAGAGGAGTACAATTGAGCCTCAATTGAGAAAATGTCTCCATAAAATTGGGCTGTACACAAGCCTGTAGGACATTTTCTTATTGATTGATGGGGGAGGGCCTAGTGCATTGTGGGTGGTGCCATCCCTGGGCTGGTGGTCCTTGTGTTCTGTAAGAAAGCAGGGTGAGCAAGCCATAAGGAGCAATCCAATAAGAAGACCCCTCCATGGCCTCTACATCACCTCCTGCCCTCAGGTTCCTGCCCTGCTTGACTTCCTGTTCTGACTTCCTTTGGTGATGAACAGTGATATGGTAAGCCATAGCAACCCTCTCCTCCCCAGTTTTCTTTTGGTCATGATGTTTCATCATAGCAATAGTAGCTCTAACCAAGACAGACACCTTCTTCTCTGCAATGTCTACTTAAGTCTTCCCCCACTTTCCCTTGAGGTTATCTGCCCTCTGGATGCCCTGTAGGAGTTCTGACTCATTCTGAACTTAAGTGCTAAGTCAAATGCGTGTTGCAAACAGCACCTATGCTGCTTGCTTCTTCATACTTCAGGAAGTCTTTACATGATCGGGAATGTTAATTTTAACATGGTCCAATTATTGGATTTTAGTGGTTAATGTTTTTGCATTTTTCATCCAATAAGTATTTGGCCTATTTTAGGTCACATCAAAGCATTCTGCTTTTTCTCTAATTTTTTATTTGTTTATAGGTCCATTCATCTAGAATTGATTTTTTTAATTTTAATTCTAAAAATCTTTACAGAATATATTTTGATCATGTTCTCCCCACTCCCCCAACTCCTTCCAGATCCTCCTCACCTCCTTACTCACCCAATGCCATGTTCTTTCTCCTTCAAAAACAAAAAACTAAACAGGAAAAACAATAACAAAAAATGAAAACTAAAACAGACAAACTAAGGCAAAAAGAAAATCAACAAATCAAAAAAAAAATACCAAAACAAAACAAAAAGCACACACAAAAATCCAGAGCCTGTTTTGTGTTGGCCAACTCTTCCTAGACCTGGGGCCTGCCTTGGAGTGTGGCTGNTATACCCAGTAACACTCCACCGGAGAAAACTGTTTTCCCCCCTCTTAGGAGATATTAATCCAAATAGCTTCTTGGTCAGGAGTGGGGCTTTGTGTCCACTTCCCCATTTCAGTGCTGAGATTTTTGTCTAGTTAGAACCTGTGCAGGTCTTGTGTGTGCTGTCATAGTCTCTGTGAGCGTATATGTACATCCATCCTCTTGTGTCTGAAGACACTGTCTCCTTGGAGTCACTCACCGCCTTTGGCTCTTACCATCTTCCCACCTCCTCTTCTGCGTAGTTCCCTGAGCCTCGAGGGGGTTTGACAAAGACATTCCATTTATGGCTGAGTGCCCTGGAGTCTCTCACCCTCTACACATTGTCCAGCCATGGGTCTCTGTGTTAATTGCCATCTACTGTGAGAAGAAGCTTCTCTGATGATGGCTGAGCAAAGCACTGATCTATAGATACAGCAGAATGTCATTAGGAGTCATTTACTGCTGTGTTCCTTTAGTAGAATAATCGTATTAAGTTTTCCCCTCGGCCCATGACCTATCTAATCTCAGGCCACTTTAGTTCTTGTTCTTATGAACAGTGTCAGGTATAAGTTGCACCTCGTGAAGTGTGCCTTAAATCCAAATTTTAAAAAGTGTTTGGTTACTCCCATAACATTTGCGCCACCATCGCACCAGCATATTTTGCAGGCAGGTCACTGTTGTAGGTCAAGGATTTGTAGCTGTGTGATACTGATGGTCACTTGTTTCCTCTCCTTCCAGCACCCTGAACACTGGTCAGGTGGGGTGAAACTAGTGGAGCACCAGCTTGGTTTCCCTGTTTGTTGACATAAGGTGTATCTTCAGAAATAGACCATAGCCATCAAGTTGTACAGGATATCCAATAGCCTTGGCAGTGGCTTGTGATGTATAGCAGCAGGGGTGGGGGCTAGGCTATTGAACCCCTTTGGCCAATAACTCAACAAGATATAACCTATCCCGGCACTGGAAGTTTTACTTGATGGCCCAAGATGTCTAGTTAGGGTATTGTCTCCCCATTATATGGTGATTCCATTTAAATTCCTCTCATATATGTATATATTATAGGAAGCTTCTACAGCATAGGTTTCCACATGGCTTTTCCAAAGGCCTTTAGNGTTAGTTAGTCCTCCTCATATTCACTCCCTTATCCAGCATTCCCATCCCTCTCCCCATTTAATTCTCCTACTCTAGTTTCTCTTTTATGGTGGTTTGAATCGGAATGGCCCTCATAGGCTCTATATGTGAGTGCNTGGTCATTAGGGGTGGCATTACTTGACAGGGATTAGGAGGCGTGGCCTTGTTGGAGTAGGTGTGGCCAATTGAGGAAGTGTGTCATTGGGGTGGGCTTTAGGGTTCCAAATGCTCAAGCCAGGCCCNATGTCTCTCTCTCTTCCTGCTGCCTGCTGATCTAGTTACAGAACTCTCAGCTCCCCTCCAGCACCATGTCTGTCTGTGTGCTGCCATGCTTCCTGCCATGATGATTGTGGTGGTTTGAATAGGAATGGCCTCCATAGACTCATGTNTTTGAATGCTTGGCCCACAGGGAGTGGCACTATTTAGGAGGTGTGGCCTTGTTGTGTTAATCCCAAAGGGAAAGGATAAGACCACTACCACAATTTGAGCCAAATTTAAAGTAAGCTTGATTTTTTTTTTTAATTGGGATGAACCCAAGAGCTGGCCAGATACTGCCTCCTAAGTTGAGTTAAAAAGAGCATCCCTGAATCCATCTCTTGGGCCCCTTTTAAGGAATAAAATCATGAGTAGTTTTACAGAGAGAGACAATGGAGCAATAAGGAAATAAAAAAANTTTTTTTTTAAAAATCATGTGGTCACTATGTGATCAGGGAGGTTAAGGGACTGTCAGAGAGGGTAAGGATCGTCTCAAAAATAAATCAAGGTCTTGGACTGGGGGAAGGTCAGGCTCCAGGAAACAAAGAACAACTCAACTCTTACAGTAAATAGAAACTTAATGGCTCCTGAAGCATAATGGAGTCAGGCAGGTTCCTCAGTTGGAGGAAGTGTGTCACTGTAGGGCAGGCTTTGAGGTCTCATATGCTCAAGCTATGCCCAGTGTGACATACAAGCTCTTTCTTCTGCCTGTGGATCAAGATGTAGCACTCTCAGCTCCTTCTCTAGCACCATCTCTGCCTATATGCTGCCAGCCATGTTTCCTACCATAATGATAATGGACTAAACCTCTGAAACTGTAAGTCAACCCAAATTAAATGTTGTCCTTTATAAGAGTTGCCATGGTCATAGTGTCTCTTCACAGAAATAGAAACCCTAACTAAGACAAAAGTTGGTACCAGGAGTGGGGTATTGCTGTCATTAGCCAGATCATGGTTTTGTTTGGAGGAATACGGTCTTTGGGACTGTGGATTAGAAAAGCAGTTGAACATTTTAAGTGGAGCTTAATGGCCCATCCTAGTAGGAACACAGAAGACAGTGGTCCTGAGGGTGATTTGAACTGTGGGCTCAAGAGGTTTCAGAGGAGAAGAATGTTAGTATGTGGCCTAGAGACCAGTCTTGTGATATTTTGGTGAAGAAAGTGGCTGTCTTTTGCCCTTGTCCGAAGAGTCTGCCTGAGGCTAAAGTGAAGAGTTTTGGATTAATTCTGTTGGCAGAGGAAATCTCAAAACAGCTTAAGACTCCGTTGTGTGGTTATTAATNTTCACTTTTAGGAAGATTTTTAATGGAAAGGAGCAAGCTGAGCAAGTAAAAATACAAAATGTACAGATTGATGAGAGAGGGGGCACCGGGAAGTGGAATGNAGCTAAATCCTATGTTCAAGGAGATAAACAGATTAAAGAGCTGGTTTCTAAACGGAATAAAGGGAAGACCCCACCCAGCTAAGCTTTCCACTTGTGAAAAGGAATTAGGGAAAAGCTTAAAGCTGGGGGTGGTGGTGCACACCTTAATCCCAATACTTGGAAGGCAGTGGCTGGCAGATTTCTAAGTTCAAGGCCAACTTGGTCTACAGAGCAAGTTCCAGGACAGTCAAGTTTAGGCAGTGAAAGAAACCATTGAAAATAGAAAGCTAATGAAGATGTAACTGAACAAGGGGGGCATGTTCCAGGCCCAGCAAGCAGCGGAAGTTGGCAGCTTCAGCCATGTGGTTCTGGCTTTAGAGACAAGGATAGAAGAAAGGGGTTATGAAAATCTCCCGCTGCAAGTAAGGAGAGGCGCCGAGTCCAGGCATGTGTCAGGGGTGTCCTTGAATGGAGGCCTAGAGAGGCCGTTGTGTGAAAGCTGTGAAGGCGAAACCTAGATTGCCTTGGAGACCCCAAGATGTTGGAGATGCTGGAGCTGTGGGATACCTGCTGAGGAAAGCTGCTAACAGGAAGTGGAATCAACTCAAGAGAAGGAAGTGTGTTGCAGTCAACAAAGCTGAAAGGAGTTGGAGATCTGAAGAGTATTTTGACATCAGACATGGAGTTGCAGAGTTTGGAGCTTGCCCAGCTGGTTTTCAGTCTTGCTTTGGTCCAGTATTTCCTCACTATATTCTCTTTCCTTGGAACTGTAATGTATATAACAGGTGCTGTTATATGTTGGAAGTATATGGTCTGCGTTTTTATTTTGTTTTTACAGGGGATTACAATTAAGAGGTTGCATGAGTCTCAGAAGAGACTTTGAACTTTGGAGTTTTAAACAGGGCTGAGACTGTTATAGACTCTGGGGATTTTTGAAGTTGGACTGAATGCATTTTTGCATTATGTTATAGCTACAAGCCTCTGCAGGCCAGGGAGTGGACTATGGTGGTTTGAATAGGAATGACCTCTATAGACCCATGTGTTTGAATACTTGGCCCATAGGGAGTGGCACTATTAGAAGGTGTGACCTTGTTGGAGGAAGTGGTGTCACTGTGAGGACAGGATTTGAGGTCTCACATGTTCGAGCTACACCCAGTGTAACACATCGTCTCCGTCTTTTACTTGCGATCAAGATGTAGAACTCAGCTCCTTCTCCAGCACCATGTCTGCCTGCATGCTGTCATGTTTCCCACCATGATGATAATGGACTAAACCTCTGAAACTGTAAGCCAGCCCAAAGTAAATGCATTCCTATATAAGAGCTGCCGTGGTCATGGTGTCTCTTCACAGCACTAGAAGCCCTAAGACACAGATAAAGGACTAAAGCTCTGAATCTGTAAGAAAGCCCCAGTTAATTGCTTTCCTTGGTAAGAGTTGCCATGGTCAGCCATGGTGTTGCTTCACAATAGAACACTAAGACACCTTTTATGTTTTTGTAGTACTAAACTCTATTTCCCCCTTCCCTGGAAGATCCCCTTCTCTACCTTTGTCCTTTACTAGCTACATAACCTCTGTGGTTATTGTTATTGAAACACACATATCTCAAGCTAACATCCACATATAAGAGAAAATAATCAGTATTTGTCCTTTGGGGTCTGGGTTACCTTACTCGAGATGATTGCTTCTAGCCCCATCCAGTCACCTGAAGATTTCATAATATCATTATTAACATTTGAGTAATATCCTATTGTAGAAATGTACCACATTTTCATTATCCATTCATCTGTCAATGGATATTTAGACTGCTTTCAATTTCTAGCTATTATGAATAGAATAGAAGAGCAGTGAACATGGATAAGGCAGTGTCTCTGCGGTAGNATAAAGAGTCCTTTGGGTATGTGCCCAAGAGTGATATTGCTGGTTGATGTAGATAAATCCCCAGGTTCCTGAGGTACCCACACTGATTTCCATCATAGCTCTACTAGTTTTCACTCCCACCAGCAATAAATAAGTGTTGTCTTTTCCCTGTATCCTCACCAGCATGATTTCCCTGATGGCTAAGGATGCTGAACATTTATTTAAAAGTGTTTCTAAGCCAATTGTGTTATATCTTTTGTGAACTCTCTGTTTAGTTCTGTACCATATATTTAATTAGCTATTTGTTTTCTTGATGTTCGGTTTTTTTATTTCTTTTTATATTCTAGATGCTAACCTGTCAGATTTATAATTGGTAAAAATCTTTTCCCATTCCATAGGCTGCCATTCAGAAGCTTCCCAGCTTCATGAGGTCCCATTTATTAATTGTTGTTCTCAGTGTTATCAGTGTCCTGTTCAGAAAGTCCTTTCCTGTGCCAATGAGTTCAAGCCTACTCCTCATTTTCTCTTCTATCATCTTAGGGTACCTGGTCTTTTGTTAAAGTCCTTGCTCCATTTTGAGTTGAGTTTTGCACAGGCTTCTACATATGTATTTATTTTTATTCTTCCACATATAATCATCCAGTCTGACCAGCACCATTTGCTGAAGATTCTCTTTTCTCCAGTGTGTACTTTTTGCTTCCTTGTCAAAAATCAGGTGTCCATAGGTGTGTGGACTTATTTCCGTATCTTCAATTCTGTCCCATTGATCAATGTGTTTGTTTTTATACCCGTGCCAAGCTGGTTTTAATACTCTAGTTCTGTAGTACAACTTGAAATCTGAGATGGTGATATCTCCAGCAGTTCTTTTATTATTCAGGATTGTTTTAGCTACCCTGAGCTTTTTGTGTCTCCATATAAAGTTGAAGATTGTTAAAGTTACTGTGAAGAATTGTGTTGGAATATTTATGGGGATTGCAATAAATCTGTAGATTGCTTTTGATAGGATGGCCATTTTCACAGTGTCAATCCAACCAATCCACGAGCATGGGGGAGCTTCCCATCTTCTGGTGTCTTCTTCAATTCCTTTCTTCAGTGACTTAAAATTTTTATTAGTCATTTGCTTTGTTAGAGTTATCTCAAGATTTTTTTGAGGTTATTGTGAAAGGCACTTCTTCCTGATTTCTTTCTCAATCTGTTTTTCATTTGTATACAGGAAGGCTACTGATTTTTTTGTGTATTATTTTGTAAAATATTACTCTGTTAAAAGTGTTTTCCAGCTATAGAAATTCCTGGTGGAGTTTTTAGGGTCCCTTATGTACACTATCACATCATCTGCACATAAAGATACTTTGCCTTCTTCCTTCCTGTTTGCTCCTGTAGTTGTCTTATTGCTCCAGCTATGACGTCAAGTACATATGAAATAGGTATGGAAAGAGTGCACAGCCTTGTCTTCTTCTCGATTTTAGTTGAAATGCTTTGAATTTCTCTCCATTTTGGATGGTATTGCTTGTGGGCTTGGTATAAATGGCCTTTATTATGTTGAGGTATGTGCATGTCTTTTGTATCTCTAGCATATCTACACTTTTATCAAGAAGGGATGTTGGATTTTTGTCAAAGGCCTTTTCTGCAGCTGATGGGATGGTCATGTGATTTTTGTCTTTCAGTCTGATTATGTGGTGCTTGTATTTATTGATCTACATACATTGAACCATCCTCACATCTCTGGGATGAAGCCAACTTGATCATGGTGGATAATATTTTTGTTGTATTCTTGGATTTGGTTTGCAAACATTTTATTGAGAATTTTTGTGTCTAGATCATAAGTGATATTGGTCTGCAATTTTCTTTCTTGGTTGGTTTTTTGTATGGTTTTGATATCATGGTAATAGTGGCTTCATAGAAAAATATAGAAAATATTTTTTCAGCTTCTGCTTTGCAGAGTAATTTGAGGAGTGTTGGCATTTTTCTTTGATGATTGGGTAGAATTCTGCACTGAATCCATCTAGCCCTGGATTTTTATTTGGGGGAGGTGAATTTTAATTACTGCTTCCATTTAACTAGGGGTTATGGGTCTGTTGAGTTGCTTATTTCATCTTATTTTAAGACATAGCTATCAAGAAATCCACCCATTTATTTTAGGTTTTCCAGTTTGGTGGAGTACAGGTTTTTAAAGTATATCCCTTTGATTCTCTGAATTTCCTCAATGTCTGTTGTAACGTCCCCTTTTTCATGTCTAATTTTATTAACTTGGATCCTCTTTCTCTGTCTTTTGGTTAATTTGTCTAAAGGTTTGTCAATCTTGTTGATTTTCTCAAAGAACCAACTCTTTATTTCTTTGATTCTTTGTATATTTTTGTTGTTTCTATTTCATTGATTTCAGCTCTGGGTTTGATTATTTCTTTTCATCTGCTCTTTTGGTATATTATTTCTTCTTGTTTTTTTTTTCAGTTTTCAAGTGTGTCATAAAGTTATTAATGTTTCTCCAGGTGGTTTTTTCATTTGCTTTTGTTTTTGTAGGAACGTAAGAACTTACCTCTTAGAATTGAGATGTTGCATTTTCATTTTTTAAATTTCCTTCTTGATTTCTGTCTTGACTCAATTTTCATTCAGTAGTGAGTTGTTCAGTTTCCATGAGTTTGTATACTTTCTGTCATTTCTATTGTTGTTAATATCCAGCTTTAATCCATGGTGGTCAGGTAGGATACAGGATGCTATTTCAATTTTCCTATATCTGCTAACACTTGCTTTGTGTCCTAATATGTGGTCAATTTTGGATCAGGAGATGCTGAGAATAAAGTATATTCTTTAATGTTTGGTAACGTTCTGTAGATATGCTAGGTTCATTTGATTTACAATGTTATTTAACTCCAGCATTTCTCTGGGNTTTTTTGTCTGGATGACCTATCTAGTGGTGAGAGTGGGGTATTGAAGTGTCAGGGTCAGTATGTAATTTTAGCTGTAGTAGTGTTTCTTTTACAAACTTGGGTACCCTTATATTTGGTGCATAAATGTTTAGAACTGTAATATCCTCTTAGTGGATTTTTCCTTCGATGAGTATGTAATGTCCCTCCATATCTCTTCTGAATAGTTTTGCTTTGAAATCTATCTTGTTAGATATTAAAATGACTATACCTGCTTGATTCTTGGGTTCTTTTGCTTGGAATACCTTTTTCCCATCTTTTTACACTACAGTGATGTCTGTTCTTGATGTTGAGGTGTGATGGATCCTGTCTCCTAATCCAATATGTTAGTCTATACATTTTATTGGGAATTGAGACCATTAGTATTGAGAGTTATTAATGAACAGTATTTATTAATTTCCATTAGTTTTCTGTTAGGGTTTGGGTTTATATCCCACTCCTCTTTTGACNAACTGTTCTAGAATTATCAATTACTTGTGTCTTATTGTGTGTAGTTAACCTTCTCTTCAGGCTGAAGTTCTCTTGCTAGTGCCTCCTAGAGAGCTGAATTGGTAGATAGAAATTGCTTAAATTTGTTTTTAATCATGAAATGTTTTTCTTTCTCCCTCTATTATGATCAGTGATTTGTGCTGAATAGTAGCCTGTACTGGCATCTGTGGTCTCGTAGAGTCTGTAGAACATCCATACAGACCCTTCTGGCTTTTGGAGTCTCCCTTGAGAAGTTGAGTGTTATTCTAATAATTGTACTTGACTTGGTCTTTTTCCCTTGCAGCTTTTAATATCCTTTTTGTTTTATATGGTTAGTGTTTGATTGTTATGTGCCATGGGGAATTTCTTTTCCAGTCCTGTCTATTTTGTGTTCTGTATGATTCTTGTA
Source organism: Neotoma lepida (assembly GCA_001675575.1). Lineage (NCBI taxonomy): Eukaryota > Metazoa > Chordata > Mammalia > Rodentia > Cricetidae > Neotoma > Neotoma lepida. The sequence goes on from LZPO01089558.1 coordinate 443,423, forward strand.
TCTTAATTGACATCTCCTTCTTTAGATCAGGGAAATTTTCTTCTACGATTTTTTTGAAAAATATTTTCTGTGCCTTTAGCCTGGATTTCTTCTCCTTACTCTCCTTACTCTGTGCCTATTATTTGTAGGTTTGGTCTTGTCATAGTACCCAAATTTCCAGGATGTTTTGTGTTTGGATTTTTTAGATTTAACATTTTCTTTGACTTAGCTCTCCATTTATTCTTCTACCTTGTTTCCAACACCTGGAATTCTCTTTTCCTCGTCTTTTAATCTGTTGGTGAGGCTTACCTTTGAGGTTTTTGTTTCACAACCTGAGTTTTTCATTTCCAGGTTTATTTTTCAGTTTTGGTTTTTAGTGATTCTATTTCTTTGTTAAATTCTACTTTAATGTCTTGAATTATTTTCATTATTCCATTTAACTGTTTTTTTTNCCACAGTCTTCATTAAGGCATTTATTCATATCCTCTTTAATGTCCTTGAACAGATCCACAATTGCTGTTTTGAAGTCTTGGTCTTTGGCCAAATTGCTTTTCTCAGGGCCTATAGCAGTGGGGTTGCTCACTTTTGAAGGAGGCATATTGTCTTGGTTCTTTATGTTTGTGTTTTTGTGCCCAGATCTAAGCGTCTAGAGTTATATTTGGGGTGTTTCTTGGTGTGCATATCTGGTCTCATCTTTGTGGGTAGGTATTCATTCTGGATCCTAGCCAAGTGCGATGGCTGTCGGGTCCCTGGTAGAGAGCAATTCTGCAGGTCAACAGGGATTCACAAAAGAATGAAGATGGTCTAGAAGGGGCCACCACAAAGAACTAGAGGGACACTGAGTCTGGACCAAGCCTGGAATTGATTTTCATAAGGTCAGAGGTAAGGGCCGAAACATATCTTTAAAGCTGAATAGTTCACCGATCCAGCAGCATTGTGGGAAAGGCCCCCATTGCCTACTTCTCTAGCTGCTGTGACAGAATACTGACAAGAGCAGTGTAGGAAAGCGAGGACAGGTCATTATGGCTCCATTCCGAGGGTGCAGACCATCACAGCAGGGAAGGCATCGCAGCAGGAGCTTGAGGCAGCTGCTCACACTGACCCACAGTCAGGAAGCAGAGAGAGACGAACGCCGGTGCTCAGCACATTTTCTACTTTTACTCAGTCCAGGACTCCAACCCTTAGATGGTGCCAGCCACATTCAAGATGGGTTTTCCCTTCTCAGTCGAAAGCTCCTCCCAGATATGCTCAGAGCTTTGTTGCCTATGCAATTCTAAACCTGTCAAGTCGTCAGTTGAGATTAGCTATCACACCCAGTCAGGGGACTCTTGCCCTTGTCACTGTTCAGGTGAGCCTGTGGATGCCGGTCTCCTTCTCAACTGTTTCTTGCATGGCGAGTGGTCCATGCTGACTCACACCATGCTGCAGAGTCCACTTTTATGCCTTTGTTTCTTTTAGCACTGCCCTGTTATTTTCAACGTAGAGCTTGCCCCCACCTCCTGGGTGTTTGTATTTTTAATGCCCTTGCAAACAGTAGGTTTAAATTGTTCATTTTCCAGTTGTTGTCATGGTGCCTACAGCTGCAGGTGCTGTTGCTGCTGAACGTGCTTCTGGCCGTAGAGTCTGAGTCAGGCCATGGCTTTTCCAGAGACTCCCTGGGGTGCCTCGATAATGGTTATTCCATGGCGTCTTTCCCATGTGTTCATTTGCTGTTTGGGCCTGAATGTGTTCACTGAAAACCNCACTGGTGAATGGAAATAAATACGGACTGTGTACACCCTGTAGTAGCTGCTGTATGTTCTCACTGTCTTCTCATCATTCAGTGTATCTTCATCATTTGTATGCGTGCATGTGTGTGTGTGCATGCATGTGGAGACAAGAGAATGACTTTGGGTGTTGTCCGCAGCTCTGTCAACTCTTTTCGTAGAGACAGGGTGTCTCACTGGCCTGAAGCTTGTGAAGTAGGCTAGGCTGGCTGTCCCATGGGCCCTAGGGATCTGCCTGCCTCTGCCTCTCCAGTGCTGGATTGCAAGTGTGCACNGCCCNTGCCTGACTTTTTTTGTGTGTGGGTTTTTAGGATCAAATTCAGAACCTTGTATTGCAAGGCAAGCACTTTACCAACTCAGCCACCTCCCCGGCTTCCATTGTAACCATTTTAAGTAGGATCAAAGGCATTTCCCCCACAGATGTGTTTGATCCTGCATTTGTTGAAATGCCTCATGAGGCATGTCTTTTGTATAGTGGGGTTTGAATCCCATTGATTGACTATGTGTTCTTAGGTTAACCCTTCATGGCTCTGTATCATCCCATTTATGTGTAATGGGCTCTGTCTGTCAGTACTTTCCTGTATACGCTCATGAAAGATTGGATTTTTCTCTCTCCTTTCTGCCAATGTCTGTGGGCAGCTGAGCATTGGGGCAGAACTGGCCTCACAGAGTGAGCTAGGACCTATGCACGTCTCTCTTGCTCCAGGACTGTTTGCATAAAACATTTATTAAATATTGGGGAAAACACACTGATATAACCAAGACTTGAGTTTTCTTGGTGGGAATCATTTTAATAACAGACACTACTTAAAAAACATTAAAGTAATAACTTTAAGTATTGTCTGTCAATTTTGATAAGCTGTGTCTTTAGGGGAATCTGCCCATTTAAGTTACCAAGTTTATTAAAGTTATGAAGCATGTCCTCATCATTCTAATGCCTTTGTAAAAAAAAAATCTCTGAGATCATTTATCTGTATTCTTTTTTTTTTTTCTGTGATCACTTTGGTTAGACACACAGGTAGTTTATGAACCCTTTTACAGAGGAGAAAGCCTGCAGCGNGATTTTCCTCACACACGTTCGTCTCCATTTCACTGATTCCTGCTCTTCTCTCCCATTTCCTTGTCCGCTTTCACCAGCTTCAGCTTTTCCCAGCTTCAACACCGAGGAGCTTCGATCGCTGGCATCCAGCCTCTTCGCTGTACATTACCATTTCCAGACATAACTTTCCCTATTAGCACTGCCTTAACTGTGCCTCTCGGTCCTGACGCCTGGCTTCAGATCAACCAGACCTGAGTTATCCAATGCCTTTGCATTCTCTCATGTGACTTGATTCACAGGTATCAGGCATTATTTCCAAGCAGCCAGGCTACTTCTAGTCATGTTTATGTTACTGTATCTAGCTTGATCTCATGATGGCCAGAGATCACTTTGTGAACCACGGCAACCATAGGGGCTGTGGAGACTGGCTTCCTGAGGTGGCACCTGGCGGCTCTGGCGACCTCCCACATGCTGAAAGGATGTGAGTGCTGCCCAGCCGGGTGCAGTGGTCTGTATCACTTGTCAATTAGGTCAGGCTGTCAGCTGCGACAGTCTGGATTCTACCTCCTCACTGACTTATTTGCTTATGAAATCAGCAACTGAGAGGCGAGTTAGTCTTCTTGTGTGTGGTGGTGGGGGGNTTCTCCCTTCCCTCAGTCTTCTAGGATTCTGTTCCATGTAATTCCCTTAATTGGTGCTCACTTGGGACTGTAATAGCCTCTCAAAGCACTGACTGTTTGGCACACACCTGTGCCCACCCACCTGACCTAGGCTGACATTGTCACCAGCTCTGCCTGCCTGCTTCGTGGTTACATATTCTACCATTGCTTTTCCCTCTTTCTGCCGCCTGTGTTGATGTGTTTTGACTCAAGGAGCATCTCTTTAAGTGTCTTACACTTGGGTTTTATTTCTCACATCCCGTCCGACTTTATTAGCCTTCTCCCTGGGCCCTGAGCCTGCTCGAGGCAGCATTATTTCTGAAGGTTTTGGTCTTAACTGTCATCTCGCATCTGCTTGCTNTTTGACTCACCTGATTCATGTTCCGTTTCCTCTCGCTTCTTGGCTTCTTCGAGATTAATGAAATCTTTTTGCTATCCCACTTTCCCTGTCCTAACTTGCTAGCTCTTAACACTTTCACGATAAACCGGGAGCTCTCAGCACTCACCCTTGGCTAATACGTAGCAGCTCCACGTGAATACAGACCTGGCCGGTTTCCAAAGCTGCACAGTTAACTCCATTCACTCCACACCCCTCCTTCCTCGTGGCCATGTTGCACTTAAGTGTAACAGATTGGCCTCACCAGCCTCCCTCATTGTTGTGTGGGACACACACACAATGCCTGTCTCAATTGACAGATGCACCTTCCGGTCGCCCCTCATTCCTCCTGACATCTCCTGTTTCTGCTGTGGATTATTGTCTTCCACGGGAAGAACCGCTTTTAGGATTTCGTGAGTGTGAGCCTGTGGTGGTGAATTTGTGCTTGATGACTTCCCGAGTGCTGCTTCGCCTGGAGGCTCTCCGCTGATGGGGCATCCAGACAGGCAAGCTATTTTATTTCAGCACTTTAGACTGTCACCCCACTAGCTTGCAGCTTCCTTCTCAGCGAGAGTTCAGCTTTCAGTCTTGTTTTTTTGCTTTTGAAAGATAATGATGCATCATTTTCTCGGGCCTTCTTTACAGTCCCCTGCCCCCATGTTGGGGTTCACACCCAGGGCTCAGCTCAAGTCAAGCACTCTTCCCCTAAGTTCACCCTCCAGCCCTATAGGGGTTTTCTTTTGTTTCCAGTGGGTTTTTCCAGAAGGTGTCTGGGTGTGGTTTCCTTTGTTTTGATCCTGCTCGGGCTTGCAGACCTTCCCACATCTGTAAGCCAAGCCTTCTCTTGGTTTTAGAAGTTCTTAATGGTTATCCCTCAAACATGGCTTCACGACTTTCTCTCTCTCCCCTTTCCTGGGTTGCAGCTACACCTGCCCATGAAGCAGGGTGTTTCGTGCCCCTCTGCTCTGCTCCTCTACGCGCTGTACTTTGACACCTTTTGTTCACGTATCCTCTAGTCTTTAGCCCAGAGTGCCACTGCGTCTAAAATGCTGTTTGCTCAGGCCCCACAGTTAAGCCTTTAAGCCATTTGGGGATGATCTCTGGAGCTGGTGAGATCCAGGTCTGACTTCATTCTTCTGCACACAAACATCCAACTTTCCCAGCAGCATCTGCTGAAAAGCCTACCTGCCACCAATCTTAGCACAGTTATTGAACACCAATTGGTGGTAGATTCGTGGCTTCCTTCTAGGCTGTCTGATCTGCTCCAATGCCTGCATCTCTTGTTTTTTAAAGTTAATCCCATGCTGTTTGATGGCGACAACTTTGTACCACATTCTAAAGTCAAGTGCGATGAATACCTCCTGCTCCATTCTTTTTGCTTTCGTAACTCTGTGCCCTCCAGGGAAGTTGTTCAGGATTTATTTGGTTTTTGTGGTTGTGGTGGGTCCATACACATGGGGGGATTGTTTTTCCTCATTGTGTGAGGAATCCTATGGACATAAATGTGGGGATTATTGCATTGCCTCTGTAGGTCACTTTGGATCGTTTTAGCAACTCTGATAATGGGGTGTTTGCCTTTTCTTCATGTGCTGTTCCATCTCTACCTCACACACTTTATGCTTTTTGTTGTAAAGATCTTTAATTAACTCATTCTTAATTGCTTTATTACTGATACAGCAATTAAAACCGATTTTTACTTTGGTGCCTTCTCCTTTAGCTAGTTCACTGTTGGCAGATGGAAGAGCCACTGACTTTTGCATGTTGATTCTGCACCTTGTGCCTTTGCTGGATTATTTAGTTGTAATCATTTTGAGTAGTGTCTACAAGGGATTCCGTATGTTAGATCATGTGGTCTGCAAGGACTAATATCGTTACTTTTTCCTTTCTGGCTTGGGTCTCTTCATTTCTATCTGTCCCCAAAGAACTTTCATTGTCATGCTGAGTGAGAGTGGTGACATGGGAGTCCTTGTCAGGTTCTAGCTCTCAGATAGAAACTTCCAAGTTCCCATGCTCGGTGTCACAGCAGACATAGGCTCCCTGGGTCTAGCTTTTATTGTCCCCAGGCACATTTCTACTATGCTTACTTTGTTCTGATGCTGAATCTTATCAAATGCATCCCTTATATCTATCGAGACCATCACGTGGGGTTATCTTCCCTTCTGTAGATGGGTTACACTGTATTTATTGATTGGTATATGCTGAGCCATCCTTGTTTGAAACTGGATTACTAGAAGAAAAATTTAAAGGAAAAACTTCAAGATACTAGTTCAGGTAATGTCTCTTTGATGATGACCCCAAAAGCATAGAAAATAAAATAGAAAATGGACAAATGGGATTATGTCGAACTAAAAGACTTCTGCACTACAAAGGAAGCAGTCAACAGCATGAGAAGACCGTCCTGCAAATGGAGAGAGAACACCAGCCAATTATACATCTGATGAGGGTTAACACCCAGAATATACAAGGAATCAAATAACTTAATAGCAATAAAAATCCAATTTGAAATTGGGCAATATTCCCAAGTGGATGACCAACAGATACCTGGATAAAAAACACCTTCAATATTAGGGAAACAGAAATCAAAACTACAATGAGATAGCCCCTCACACATGTTAGAATGGCTGTCATTGGAAAGTCAAAAAGGACAAGTGACAGCAGAGGTGTGGGGAAGGGGAGTGCTTGCACACTCTGGGTGGGAATGGGAGTTAGCACAGCCAGTATAGAAAACAGCATGGAGCTGGGGCGGTGGTGGCCCACGCCTTTAATCCCAACGCTTGGGAGGCAGAGGCAGGCAGACGGAGCTCTGAGTTTGAGGCCAGCCTGGTCTACAGAGTGAGTTCCAGGACAGCTGTGCCTCTNGGTCCTGACGCATGGAGGTTACTTGAATAACCACATGACCCAGCAATCCTACAGTGGGATGCATCCAAAGGAAACCCGCACATCAGACACCTGCACCCCCATGTTTAGTGCAGCATGCTCACAATAGCCTAGAATTGCAAAGACCCCCAATTGTCCACCAACTCATAAACAGGCAAAGAAAACATAGTACACAAGATGGGACACTACTCAGCCACAGAGAAAGGGTGCGATCCTGTCATCTGTNCACCGTGGATGGAACTAGAGGCCATTGTGTTAAATGGAATAAGGAGGCACCGAGAGACAAGCCCTACATGATCTCACCCATACAGAATGCTTAAAGTCTGTCTCATGATGTCATAGAAATTGAGATGAGTTCCCGGAGGCTGGAGAGTGGGGTGGGGTGCATGGGGGAGGGTGGAGGTTGACCAGTAGGTGCTAAGTCATAGTCAGACAGAAAAAATAAGTTCTGGGGTTGTGTGGCACAGACAGCACACAGCAGCAATGTCCTATGTGTGTCCCCAAAACTGGAATGAAGAGTTTTGAATGTTTCTTCCACGAAGAAGCAATGAACTTTTGAGGAGACAAAAATTGTTATGCAGATTTGAACATCACACAATGTTCACATATGTCAGAATATCACGTGATAGTCTATAAATATGTAGAGTTTGTGTGTGT
>LZPO01089558.1:450903-477873 GCA_001675575.1 Neotoma lepida
CCTGTCTTTTATGACAAGGCCTCACTATGCAGTTCAAGCTGGCTTTGAACTCCAGCCGCCCCCATGCTGGGATTGCAGGGGTGTGCTCTGCCATGCCCACACCATTGGTTCTCTTATTTTAGAAATTTGGAATTTCTATTTAGCTCTTTGTATAGATTCANTTTCTTTGGTAAATGCTCTTCCCTCCCTGCATTTTCTCATCTTTGCCTCTATTTTCTTGCTGGCTATTTTAGGATCCTCCTGTAGGAGTTCCGAATGGAAGTCACCGCTGACCTGTCCCCTTGCAGCTTTCCTCTGGCCCCAGCTGTGTGCCTCTTGGCATTCTGGCATGGTCGTTATTGGTGGCTGGATGCAGCTTTGTCTCTGCCAGAAAATGCCCACCTCTGATGGTTCAAGAACAGGGTGACCACCAGGTCCAAGAAGGGTTGTGCGGAGTGGCTCCACAGAAGTTCAGATGTGAGCCCGAGTGGCTCCCAGGGCCCGCACTGCCGTCTTGGTCTTCTCAGCAAGGATAGGACTCAGGACCCCAGTCTGCTCTTCAGAGGTCTGGGGCTTTGAGTGTCCTCCCCACTGTGCAGCTGAGAGCCCCAGGAACCTGCTGCCCACTTAGGTCACTCTGCTGATCCTGCCACAGGCTGAACCACAGTGAGAGCTCTCTCCTCCTGTCTGCTCTGGTCCTTAGACCGCAGCCTGAGTCTAGTTCTCCAGGCAGACCCATGGAGAGACGCCCACAGAGCACACTCACACCTCTTAGGTCTCCCCTGGCTGGCCTCTGGGGCCTCTAGCCCTTAGTTTAACTTGCCTGTCTCTTCCCTTTGCTGTCACCAGGAGCAGCTAGCTGCTCAAAGGAAGCCAAGGGCTCAGAGGGGGTTTGCAGGCCCACATATTAGCCACTGAAAGTCGTGTAGGGACTACTTAAGTGTCCTCTGTACAGGTCACAGAGGGCTGGGTGTGCTGTGGTCCCCTGAACTCCAAGTCATGATAGCAGGACACTCGTTAGGCTACTTCATGTCACTGTGGCAGGCTGCTTGTCTTTCCTGAGGATTTAGCCCTCTTTCTGGACCGCTGATGGTCACAGGAACAGAGAGGAAGGAAAACCCAATGGACATGGACTGGGTCCTCTACAAGGGGATGGCACAGTCACCGCTGCTCAGTGGTCACTGTCCAGAATGAGACACTGGGTCCTACAGAGTGCCAGTGTCTGGAATCTGCATCCTGCACTCTGTCACCATGTTTGTTAATTAGGACACTCTTCCTGTTGCTAATCCGGCAGTGGGACAAGGGCTCANTTCTTTAAAAACTGCATGTCCCTGATGAGTGAGATCAAGTGACTTTTTATTTGTTCCTGGGATTTGTGTGGAAACAGGCAGCATTTCAAGATCAGAGATAAAATGTGGGCTGTAAAGCGCCTATGGGCTCTCTTCTGAACACTAAGGATGACACCTCAACACCCTTCTTACTTTTACACACCTCCTCCCTTCATGTTAACAATGCTTTGTTGAATTTCTATTACAACTAAGTCCGGTAGGTTTCCTTATGTATCTAACAGTTTTTCTGTGTGCATTTGTGTCAGAGGCTGAGTGCATGCAGGTTCAAGCTTGTCACAGCTGTGCTAGGTCTGATGCCTCTATTGACATANGTGATTTGCGCCGTGAGTCATTTTGACTGAGATTATCTTTGTCACTCCTCTGGTCATTTCGTCTGCGTTTATATCCATCCTTTGTTCTTCAGCCACGAATCAGAATTTATGAAATGTCTCTTGTAGACAGCACATGATCCGGACTCTGATTCCAAATGTGACCTCATTCTGCCCTCCCAGTGCGACTGAGCAGAGCTCGGCTCTGCTCCATACCCCGTGGCTGCTGCATCTCTGATCCCCTGCTCTTTCTCTTCTGCTTTTTAATCTCAAGTCAATCAGAAATGCATTCAAGTCTTTTGTACCTACAGAAAAACAAAACCAAATCCCTTCCCGACAACACACGTCCCTGGTGTGTGTGACCCAGACTATGTCCAGATCTTGTCCCTTCCTTTCTTCTCGGGAACTCAGAACTCAACCATCCACCCCCTGAACTCTTTGATGCTGGCATTGCCCTGGTGTCCTCACCTGCCTGTAGTCCCTAGGACACTTACATGACCTGCTGCAGGTAATCACTCCTCATCTCTGTCCCTATCCCATGACCATGGTGAGCCACCACCTTCCCCCATTGCACTTGCCACCCTCAGCTCTATACCCCAAGGTCCCAATTAGACTCAGGATAGGTCTCTGGCCTTAGCTGTCTGTGTAGTGAGCGCCTGGCTCTGACCGGGCCTCACATTCCTCCAGACCACAGGTGGGTGATTCTGCGCCCCTTCTACTCTCTTTCCTCCAAAGTATGGTGCCAACTTGCTTCCTGTGTGTGGAGCCACTGTGAGTACCTGGGCAGAGCCCCGCAAAGGGTGGCCTTGTGAATTCCTGGGATGTTGGGAGCACGTTGATGGGTTGTGAGATGTCAGGCATTCATCCAACCCGCTGAGTAGACTATTTTTAGCCTCCGAGCTCTGCCTCACTCTATAGTAAATCTGAACATCCTCAAATCTGCCAAGTGGAGATTTCCTGTTGTAGATCTTCGGTGACTTGCTTTGTGTCTGTGCCTATGAATGACATTTATCCCANGGTGACATTTGTGGGTGGCAACTTCTCCCAAGGAAACACTTGCAGCCACCTGCACTGTGACTTTCAGGTCNTCAGAGTTAATTACCTCCAGACCAGGTTCTTGGGTAACGGGTGGCTCTGTGACTGCTGACATGGGAAGGCAGAGGCTGGCATGTGACCGACCATACCATGGCCCATGAGGTGAGACCTCAACCTGCTCCTCTTGCCTTGGGAGATGCATGGAGATACCCACAGCAGAATGGGAACAACAGCAAGCAAAGACCTTGGCTAGACAGTGAGTTAGTGATTGGTGGGAGGGTTGGAGGGTGGAGGTCGTGCAGGCACTGGAACTTTGTCCTGTGTCATTTACAGGCAACATGACCAGCATCATCCCATCCCACCAGCCCTGCTGTGCTGGGGGCTCCACTGACCTGCTGGAGAAAGCATTTCTCACCACCACAGTACTCTGTAGGCCTTTGATGGAAGCTGCCTCTGCCAGGCTGCAAGAGTGCTGGGACCCAGCTTTCTGTGTTGACCCTGCATGTGGATGCACTTGAGAGAGACATTGAGTCTTTGATGTGAGGCCTGGTTCTTCAAGGCAGATGTTTAGCCAAGAATATGATGCCAACAATTCCAGGAGAATATTCTCCTGGGGAAGGGGCAGTGGGAGGAGGGACANTCCCTATCTCAGTCTGGCCTTATGGGAAACTCAGTGGGGCACTTCACTTCAGGGTCTACCTACAAGAGACCAAGGATGGATATGGCTCCCTGAGATCCACAATGGAACTCACAGATCCCTCCTGCTGTCATATATCCTAAAGAAGCCAGAGGAACCCAGGGGAGGGAGCAGCTACCGGGGAGGAGGAACAGACCACACTAATGAGTGGCACTGGCAGGAAGCCTCATTGGGGACAATCTCACTCCACAGTGGTGGCATCACACTGCAGCTCTGGCCTCTATCACTCTTGGACTTGGCCCTGAGCAGCCTGTGCCCGTTTTCCTGGTTCACCCAGGTGCGGGCTGAAACTCATTCTGCATAACTTGGGTGGACAGCAGTCCCTGGTGTCTTGAGTATTTTGGAAGATGCTGTCTGTGGCTGAACTTGAGTAACAGTTTTATTCTTTGAGTGCCCTGGTGGAGAACTCTGGCTAGTCTATTCTTTCCCTGAGGTATGGTATCCACTCTTTGCACTTGGCTATTGGGTGAAGAATCTAGAATGTATACTTCCCCTGCTGCTGACTAGGACTGCACCTGGTCCAAGACCATGTGTCTGTATCTTTTTCCCAGCAGACCTTGGGTCTGTCCCCAGGATCTGCTGTTAGACTACTGTGGTACATCTCACCCCGATTTTTGAAAAATTAATTTTGCACATGGGTTATTTTTCCTGCATGTACATCAGTACACCACACAGATGCCTGGGGTCCAGGCAGGCCAGAACCAGAAGTCAGATCCCTGGAACTGGAGTTAGAGATGGTTATGAACCACCAAATGGCGTGCTCTACAAGAGCACCCAGTGCTCTTACCCACTCAGCCATCTCTCCATCCCTTTCCCTGCTTTTTAACTCCACATCATTTCTGTTTGAGTTGTCCTTTTATTCCCTGCCTTCCTCTGGGAGGCTGCTGACTGGGTGAGCATTGCACTACTGTCTTTGTTTTGCTTTTTTATCTTTTCTCCATTCGATTCCCCCCTCCCATGTTTCTCGTCTGACCCCTCTCCTGCTCCAAGTCTTGGGAGATGTCTGTCTTTCTGCCAGAGTCAGGCGCAGCTTCTGTGTAGTCATTTGCTTTGCTTTTCTATTATTTGCTTCTTGTTTTGACCTCTATGCTGGCACCTCACCAGGTCACAAAGCATCTGTGTGCACCGTCCATCCCACACCTGAGATGTCCACAGCTGCCTAACTGCAACACAGCACTGTTGTCCACATCAGGACCATGGTCTGCCCTGTATTCTTCCTCCCTGCACCCTACGAACTTGCCTTTAACGTGTCTCCAGGCTTGAGGATGTCTTCTGGAGTNAGGCAGTAGTCTCCAGATGTGCTTTCCACCCAGCAGCTAGAGTGACCCTTACAAGCACCCTTGCCCACTTCCTCTGACTCTGACTAAAAGTAAAATCCATATTGCTCAGCACCTCCAACCCAAAGAATCCAAGGGCGCCCCTCCCACTCCCTGTTCTCTGCACTTACTTTTTCCTGTCTCAAAGGCTCCTGTGGAGCTGCGCCACCCTCGCCCCCACCCCCTGCCCTGGCCGCGGCACCTCAGCTGTTTACCACAGCAGCCTTTGCACTTGAGATCNCTGAGGTGGCCATTCATGTAATATTCCCCCATCACCCCCAGCCCCAGTCCAAAGGCCTCTTGCTTGAGGATCTCAGATTGCAGGTTCCTAACATAATAATTTCTGGACCACTTCTCCCCAAATGTTACCTGGCAGGCTGTTTCCAGCTTCTTCTTGAATGTAGACATTAGCCACATTTTTTTCCACTAGACAACGTGCACCATTAAATTAGCTTTGTCTCGTTTAGGGCGGTGAATTTCACTCATCACTTTAGCCTTGGAGCCATTTCTTGACACCAGTCAGGATGTAGAACTTGCCAGAAGATTCCAAAGCTTCTGATGCTGTGTTTCCAGGATCCTTTAGAGACATCTGCTCAACCAGCGCTAGTTCTGGGCATAGCAGGGCAGAAAAAGGCGAGGTCACAGGAGCAGCCTCAGATCGGCCCTTTGTGGCTGTGGAGCTGTGGACAGCTTCCTTGGGTAGGAAGTGACCTGTGACTCTAGCCCACCTGCCTAGTTGGGCCCAGATAAGGTTGGCTCTTCCTGGATGGCTGAGCCACTAGGAAANTGAGCTGTCCCACCCACACTGACTGACACCAACTTCTCTGTTGTCAAACAGCTGAGCAGAGCTGCCCATCTTCCCCTGGGGTCTGGCAGGTTGGCCTGGAGCCTGCAGGCCAAGAATGTCAGCCTAGAAGGCAGGGATTGAAGGCTGTCAGGTGCATGGCAGGGAAGGGAACAAGCTCAGTCAACAAAGAGTCACCAGTGGGACTGTTGGGAGGTCTGAAGGTGACCACAGGGGCAGCACTCTGAGGCTAGGAGTCTGCAGAGTGAGGGTTGTGTTCCTGCCTCTGCTTCTGAAGTGCCTAGTCATGTGCACACATCCGGTGTAACACAAATCTGTGCACACATAGATACATGTGCACACAGGGAGGATGGGTCAGGAGTTCCGGCTAGGTCCTAGATGTGCCATGGCTCAGCAGTCAGAGGCTCCCTGGAGGCCCGTGCTCTTGGTCTGCTCTCTCACTTGTCTGTACAGTGGAAGTATCCATCCCTCAAGNTTCCTGGGAGCATTAAACTCATTCGGTATCTACCACTGGTAGCACATTACCAGGAGCTGTGCCCAGCACACTTCAGACTGTGCCCAGTTAAGTTAAATGAGGCAGAAAGCACCTGAGGACCATGGCCACAGCTTGAGGGCCCAAGAGCGTGTTCCATCCTCAGCCATCAGGGAACCCAACTCAGCCCTACCTTTCTTGTTGGGCTGCTGTCAGCAGTCTTCTGTTTTCCCCTGTGCCTCAGTTTCTCCACATAGAAGGGCCTTCTTGGCTCTGACTGTACTTTGGCCTGCAGGCTCCAGCNCCACTTGGCTCCCTGACTGACTATGCTGGACACAGAGGCCAGGCAGAGGTGGTTGGCCAGGGTAGTAGATACTTCCTACAAGCCTGATTCCAAGGTTGGGACAAGAGCAGGAGAACACAGAGGGTGTGGCACAGGCAACCAAGGAGCTGGGGTTTTCCCACAGATGGAACAATGCCTGGCAGAGATGGCCCAGGTCCCAGCCATACCTTGCGGGCCTGGGAGCCACTGCATGTGAAGCTGCCAGTGACAAGAAGAATCACACTGAAAGCCAAGTGCTGGCACCAAGGTCCCGCCGCGCCTGGAGACAGGTAGGGTGTGGACTCTATTAATGCTGTCGCAAGCCCAGACACAATTGAGTCTGCGGCTCTCAGCTGGGCTGGGCAGCACAGCCGGGCCAGCTGTGTAGCTGTCGCAGGTTTCCAGGCCAGCTAGGGAGGGGGGAATGTACCTCATTTGACTCACAAAGCTCTGCTTCTACCTCAGTCCACTCCACCCTCCCCACCCAAACTGACACTAGTTCTAGTCCAGACGCAAATGTCAGAAGCGGCACTAGGGTGAGGGAGCAGGTAGGAGAACAGCAGGACACAGCTCAGTTCTCTGGCCATAGTCCAGGTCTCCTTTCACACTACTGGTGGACGTCATCTTTCACTACTCTGAGGGCATCAAGGTCACTCCAGGAAGATGCTCCACCCAGCAAACAGCAACCTTACCCCACACCAACAGGCATTCCAGGTGAGGGGGTTTCTGTGGATCCCNTGAGTGCCGCAGGAAGCAAGAGGACCCTGTTCTTCCTACCTCCTGTGACAGCAACTGAAAACCAGAGAGGTGCTCGCTAGGGGCAGACCTCTCCACTCGACCATCAAGGTGTTCCTCCAAGTGACTGGGAAACAGCTATGCTCCTTACTCAGGAAGTACACTCTGAGAGTGTTTCCATAAAGCCAATGGGCTATGACTGTGCACAAGCAAAACTGCCATGAAATGTTATTGCCTTGCAACGCAGCGGCACCGGATGGCAGCAGCACCGGATGGCACTGGGTGGCGGGCAGCCAGCTGTAGGAGCAGATGCTCCAGCCAGNCGGGACAGGGACAATCCCCGCTGGGTAGACACTGGGTACCATGGCTGCTCCCCCATCCCCTTGAGTTTCTTTCAGTTTGTTGTTTTGAAGTTACATGCTGCTGACATTCTCAGCCTCTTTCTGGACCCCACCGGTGATGCTANGAGCCGGAGAAGACTCCAGAAGCTGCCTGAGACTCACCNTTCACCCTCAGGTGGGTCCTTCCAGACTGCATCCCCTGACCCACACAGGTAANGAGGCTGTGTTTCCAGGGGGGAGCTACGAGCTCACATGCTGGATCCTCAGCCTTTCAATCCGGATGTGTGGAATCCCAAACTGGGCATCTCATAACTGATACCCTCAGAATTGTTCTGAGAAAGCCAGAAACATGGATAAGGGACTCTGGCCCTGTCAGCCGAGGCTCCACATGACTCTATCAGCATAGCAGGAAGGACACCACTCCATGCCACAGGTCATGGGACAAGGCCTTCCTGTCACCCATCACACCCATCACCCTCCCTAGCTCAGCCTGGCCCTGCATATATCCCAGTAAGAGTCTGACCCCTGGGCTGCAGACCAGCTCTCCTTAGCCTTCTAAGGGTTGGTTCTGATGTCCCTACAGAGCATAGTGGCCTGTATAACTAAGTTCAGAACCCTGTCCCATTGGGTACAGAGCATACCTATGAGATGGGTCAGCCACTGCCCACAGCCTGAACCTCAGTTACAGCAGGTGTCAGAGGGCTCACAGCTGAAGGGTTGGCTTAGGGAAGAATGGGCTGAAGTATACACTCTGTCACCTTGCCTGGGCTATGGCCTGCCCAGAGGCTATCTGGTGACCAGTTCAGTCAGACTAAGCCCTGGGAAAACTAAGAAAGNCCTGGGGCCAGATCTGAGGAGATGGACCAGATTAGGTCCATTGCAAGAGCCTCAGTGTCCTTCTGCACAGTAGGGCTGACAAGGGCATCAGACTTGCCAGGTTGCCATGGGCAATTAGTGGACAGATGCTCTTCCAGAATTACAGTGCCTCCCCTCTTCCCTAGAGCAACTGAGAGGTGAGAATCAGAAGCTCCAAGACCCACCTGGGCAAGGCCATGTGCTCTGTCCCTCTTCAGAAACCCACTGCAGTGTGGCCCCAGCCCCATCCTTGAACCCACATGGGGNACTGAACATGTTAAACTGGAGCCCAAATAAGACTCTCTGGGGCTATCCCAGGCCCTCTGGGGCTATCCCAGTCTCTCTGAGGCTATCCTAGGCTCTCTGGGGCTATCCCAGGCTCTCTGGGGCTATCCCAGGCTCTCTGGGGCTATCCCAGTCTCTCTGAGGCTATCCTAGGCTCTCCAGGGCTATCTCAGGCCCTCTGGGGCTATCCTTCTGCTCCTCAGGAAAATTGGCTTGAATGGCATAGAGCATGGGGTCCACTCTTCTCTGGCCATCTTGGTGTAGANNACCAGGCTGAGCTGGAATTGGGCCAAGAATGAAACACAGGATCCATAGCAGCCTTCTTNCAACTTCCTATCCAGTGTATTGCATCAGGCAGCAGGGGCCAGGCAGATGAGGACACTGGGANTTCACAGATCTACAAACCTAGGACCAAGCAAGGAGGAGCTCATGCTGTGACCCCCACGTGAAAGCCTGTGCCTTATGCCTAGATGTTGCAAGCCCTCGTTGGCACTAATTTATTGCAAATTGTTTGGGGAAAGTCAGTTTAATTAAAATCTAAATGAAGCTCCCAGGAGGCCCCTCCCCCGGCCCTGCTGGGCATAATGAGGAGGCACGGGCATCTCACCATTTGAACGGCTTTCATGTTTTTGTCATCACGAAGCCCCGAGATAATAAAATTTATTCATAGAATTCACACTCCAGTGGTGTAAATAAATGCTGGGCTGAAGTACACAGAGAATAGTGCAGAATCCCAAACCGCGGAACCAGGCGTCGACCCTGTGACCATTTCCTTCNTATTGTAAATCAAAGCACGGTGCNGTGTGGAACACAGCCCCCCAAGATTGATCCAGACGTGCCTTAAATCATGGCTGGGGCTTGTTTCAGAGTGGACACCATTGTCTGAGAAAAAAAGGTCCTCCTGGAGCCCAGCCTGTGTCCAGACCAGAGGAAGCCTGGACAGGGTGATTGCTGGACTTGGGGACTGGCTGCATGCCCTGGCNAAATCTTTTGCTCTGTGGAGCCTCAGTTTTCACCCAGTAGTAGGAGGTACCTGAACTGGCTGATCCTGCCAGCCCATCTCAGGCAAAGCCCTCTCTCCTCTGGATCCCATCCACTCAGCCCTTGGCTAATCAGGTTGCCAGAGCCTTGGCAACCTCACCTATCCACCAGAGAGTCATCACAGCTACTTCAAGTGATCTCTAAATCCTAATGTGGAGGGGAACNGCACCAAGACACAGCAGATGCCCTGTGGTGGTCACTTCCTTAGTAGCAGTCATTTGCTCC
This sequence comes from Neotoma lepida, assembly GCA_001675575.1. Classification (NCBI taxonomy): domain Eukaryota; kingdom Metazoa; phylum Chordata; class Mammalia; order Rodentia; family Cricetidae; genus Neotoma; species Neotoma lepida. Next base: position 460,669 of record LZPO01089558.1, read on the forward strand.
AGACCCCAAGTACCCAAGGNAGAGTCTGTGCTGCAAACTGTGTCCCAGGTGGAGGCAGATGGGTGGATGGATGGACAGGTGTGGACAGTCCGAGGCCAGAGAATCCCAACAGCCCTGGGAATTTACCAAAGGCTCTTTCTCTCTGCTCTGGTGGCTGTTACTGCTGAAGGGGTTGGGGGGTGAGAGGCTCAGCCTCCAGTCACTCTTCAGACAGGATTGGAACAAGATGTCACTTCTGTGCTCCACAGCACACAGCATCTCCACTGCCTCTGTGCTTCTAGCCCAGAGGACTCCCCAGGGGGCAGACATGCTGTCCACACCCTCCCCTCCCAGAGCTGGGCTCCCTCTCCTCCCCAGGAGCCTTCCCCAGGCACCCGCTGCACCTGTCGCCCTCACCGAGGCTGCAGTTAAACACACTTGGGGGCTTTTATCGTGGCCTTCTCCAGTGTTATGATAAATAATTGAAACTAAACCACATGTGTCAAAATAAACGACCCTCTTGCAGAGGGGAATGAATCTCTACAGCCCGAGCTATCTTTCTCTTGAGATGTCATAAAATGAGAACATTCATTGAGGAACAGACCTGGCATCCAGGCTTTGAAAGACAGGAGTGCCTGAGGACTCCTGCNAGGNAGGTAGCTGAAAGTGCATCTTGGGGGGCTGTGGCCCCCTCATCTTGTGGCTTCATTTATGCTCCAGCTCAAAGGCCAGGTTCAGATAATGTCCCTGNTCATGACTGTCTTCTGTTCTTTCTCCCATGGGTGCCAAGCCTGAGCTCAGCACTGTCCAGGCCNTCAGGGCTCCAAGGTGGCTGACTGGCACTTTTGCACAACCCCAGAGCCATGGCGATTCTGTCCAGGAACACAGTCACATTTGTCTGAGCAGATGGNGCTGTGAGCTGTTCCTGTGTGTGATTCCAGTTCTGAGCACGGCTGCGGAAGGGGAGACGGTTGGGGCCACAGCACTATCACATGCCTCGAGCAGCCTTCANCAACCTCTGCTGGGATCCCTGAAGGNAGAGGGCCCATCTGAACCAAGGGATGGTCTCGGCCTGGCAGCATGGGCCAGGCTGCCTCCAGCAGGCTGCATGCATATTATTATGCCATGATTTACATTTCCAGCCTCGCCAGGTGCTCCCGCCCACGTCAAGTACATGCACCGATTTTTTATGCAAGATTGAACAACTTAACGGCCTGAACAAGTCTGATGACAAGACTTTAATTGCTATTTTTCTCCCTCCATCCCTCAAGAGAGCTATATGCAGACATTTAGAGAGGTATTTCATAAAACAGAAAAGAAAGCAATTCAGAAAGTTCCTTGTAAATTTGCCTCCTGAGCCCTGTGGTGGCAGGGCGCTGTGGTGCAAGAGACTCCGTGGCTTTGATCAGCTTGGCTCCAGGGGTCTTACAGTGCCTCCTTTGGGGGTACATGGGGATGAGAAGCCTTTGGCCTCTAGCTGGCCAGTGCCTGACAGGGAGTCCTAGGGGCGGAATCTGAGACCCAGATTCCAATCCAAAGGCTGTCTCCAAATTACTGAGGGTACCTGCCTCATCGCTCAGGGGGCTCCCATTCCTGGTTCTCACTCNTTTCCCACTCACTAGTTCATTCATGTACACATCAAATGTCNACACAGTGAGTACTGGATGCAGGTCCAGTGAGCACAGTTCTCCCGAANAGGCAGTGAGTGGCAGGGATAGGGAGTAGGTAAGAAACCAGACTGAGGCAGACATGTACTATATAGTCTCCTGAGTGGTTGGTCTTGGGATGGATTTGGGGCAGGGTACAGTGAGCCAGGAGCAGCAGAGAGGGCTGGATATTGAGGCCAGGTCCCCATAAGCTGCTGCACATCACCCACGGGCTGTGGGCATCCATTCACATGTGCATGCTAGGGACAGTGCAATCAATACCATCAATACTTGACTGCGGCGAAGACGATGCCAGCGCTGTCTGTGGAAGCACGTTTTGTCTGGAAAATGCATAAATTCTTGGGTGGGGGATGGGAAAGGGANGGAGACTACCAATGATCATAATTTGTTAGCCAAGGATCCCACCTCACCTTTAGTACAAGGCATGATAAACACCTCGAGAACACAAGGAATGTATTCAGGAGACCAAATGGAAATCAATCTCTCTTTTCACAAATCTGCAGCCTCTGGTAATTCGAAGAAGCTGTCTGGGCTGTGTTCGTTGCTCATTCACAATGTGTTCAAAGGACTCTTTAAGGTTAGAATTTTCCTTTTAAGAAATTGCTCAGGGCAGCAAGCTCTCTTGAAGCGCTACNGGCTGACACCTCTCATTAGCAGCCTCCGCANGGCTGAGGGCCACTTGGGCTGAGAGCCAGGTCTCAGCTGATCTTTGTCCTGTACAGGGGATGGGATGGAAGGGAGCTGGTGGCAGAACAGAGGAAAGCTAAGAGAATACAGCTGGCCAGGGCCTTGCAGAAAAGGACTCCCCGGGGACACAGCAAAACTTTCTTCTGGAGATGTTCATACACATAGGGACACTGAGTCCGGGGCAGGCCAGGGTACTGTCACTATAACCTGAGCCTCCTTTCCTCAAAGTGGGGGACCTTAGCACCCTCTCCCACCTCCCAAGTGTGTGCTGAGTTAGGAATTTGTTCACTGAGTATTTGTGTGTTTGCCCCTCNGGTGTCTCTTATCTAGTACCTGTCTTGTGACTAGGCTGGTGCTGTCCCCAAGAGNTGAGCCAAGGATCAGAACATCCAGTAATATAAGAGAGATGANAGGAACCAGGCTCAGCCCAGACATCTAGGCTCACAGACACACAGGCACATATACAAATATACACAGATGTGCTCACATGACCACATACATACAAGCACACATACTCACCAAGCAGATGTGCATATGTGTGGCATACATACTTATAAATGTCCAGGCACATTTAGGTGTATATGTACATCCATGCTTATACATGTGCTTAGCCCTACACATGTGCACATCAGGGTCAGAATAGGCCAGGCTAATGCACAGAATGAGAAGGAGGTTCAGGAATGATCCAGAGGTTCAAGTCTGAGGTCAGGGTCAGTGAGGATCCTTGTTAGTCCCAGTCTAGGGAGGGCGCTACTTGGCCACAGGCTGTAGAGCTTTGCTGCTGAGGGTTAGGCTGCATGGTGGGGTGGGGTGGGGTTTCTCTTCACAGCTGCAGCACACACACACACACACACACACACACACACACACACACACAGCCCCTGGCTCCTCCTGGTTGTTCTCTGGGACAGGCTCTGACACCCAGTGAGAGGGGAGAGGCTGGGCCAAACTGCCATGAAAGGCCTTTGGTGTGGAGGAACAGGAGGATCCCAGCTCAGCAAAGGAAATATTGAAATTAAACCTTTGCCAGGGTTGGGGAACTTCCGTCCTAATTAAATAGAGGGGACTCCTGGGCCTGCTGTCAGAGCCGAGATGCTCTGAGAGGGAGGAAGCAGATGCTGTCCTTGGAAGGGGAGAGGGAAGGGGCGGTGGGCGGCTGTCCCCCTTTGATGCTGATTCCAGGCACACACACTCATCACGTCTAATTAAGGCCGAGCTTGTGCCTCCTGTCCTGAGGCACAAATCCATATTCAAGTGCCGGATGGGGACCACAGGCAAGGCCCATGTGGGCAGCTGTGAAGAGAACCCCCGCCCCCATCACACACACCACGTATGCCTGTCCTATGCCTGGCCACCAGCTTCCACATTTGTCATTGTTCTCTCNCAGCCCTCCTGGGGCCAAGGGGCAGGAGAGCCCAGTGCAGAGCCCTGGAGACAAAGGAATCTAAGAGGCCTTTGGAGCCAAGTCCAGAGGAAGGTGGAGGTAAGCAATGTTCTGCGGAAAAATCTTTGATCTCAGTGTGTGGTCGATAGAAATGAAGTTCATACACAGGAAACAGATGCCTGAGCCCTGCCCCTGCAAAGGCAGCCTTCAGACCACCACCATGGTCTCCAGGAGCCCATAGACCCATCCTAAAAACAAGGTGAGGGCCCAGGAGAGACAGAGAACAACTCTGTGAACTTTAGAAAGAAGCCATGGTCATTCTGGGCCCACAGCCTGCACTTCTCATCTACCCCTGGACTCCAAGAACCAGGGAGCCCAAAGCTGCAGAGATTCATTCCCACACTGCCTACACCGAGACTGCCTCCAACCCTGGCCGTCCTTTACCCATCCAGTCACTTGTACTCAGGGGCACAACTGGACAGTAAGGTTAAGCCCATGCCTGCTCCACAGTGTGGCACTGAGGGCAAGACCCAGGTCCCTCACAAGTAACTGCTTGTTCTGGGATAATTCGTGTGAAGGTGTGAGTCCCAAGGGTGGTCCAAGCNGGTCTCTTCTCCCTTTACTCTGAGTCTGTGAAAGGCTCAAAAGGTTAGAACTTGACAATGAGAACAGTTGTTCACAGGTCAAGTGATAGCTGGAGAGACTCTGTCTCATGACAAAGCTCACAGGAGCTGGACAGAAGTGAAGCAAAGACAATCTTGATGAAGCTAGAGCTTCTCAATGCATACAAGGGAAGAAAGGTTCTGGGGAAATACTAACTTCTTAAAATACCCCTATGCGGAGCAAAAACATTGTCTTTTTGGCTTTGTTTTTGTTGATTGGTTTAATTTGACTTTCAACTCAACTTTCCATGCAGCTAAAGATGACCTTGGCTTCTGACTCTCCTGCCTCCATCCTGAGTTCAAGGACTATAGATGTGTACCTCCACACCAGGCCTAGCAACAATGGTGTGTACCTCCACACCAGGCCTAGCAACAATGGTGTGTACCTCCACACCAGGCCTAGCAACAATGGTGTGTACCTCTACACCAGGCCTAGCAACAGTGAAAGTGAGGGATACACTCCAAATCATCATATACTTACACGAAAATGGTCATGTGTTATATGTTTTATAAGCACATTAATATATAATAACGAACAGTCTCTTTTTAGAAGTTAAAAAGATAGAATAAAGGAAAGAGGGGAAGAAATGAAAGAGAAAGAAAGAGACTTTCTGAGGAAAGAAAGCAAAGAGGTTTTCCCCAACAAACGCTGAAGAGGTGAAACACCCTAAGTGGAAAAATGCAGCTTCNGATGTCTCAGGAGAGGAGAGCAGTGGCCACACAGAAAGCTGGCCTTGGTGCCGTACACCACAAGACACTGAGGCAGGGGAATCAAAAGCTCNGGCCAGCCTGGGCTGNAGGGTGAGACTGTCTCCAAACAGGCAAAACCTCCTATAAGCCGGTGTCATTGATCAAATGTAGGTCATTTTTAGCCATGTTTTAGTTTTAAGGGACTATGTATGACTTTGCTGTGTTTCAGGCTGCACTGTCCTGCCCTTGGGGGCAGCTCAGGTCCCCATGTCACTCCTGGCTGCACTGGGCTGTGTGGAACCAGCTGGGGTGAGCATGAAAAATCCACACATGCCATCTTGGATTGCCTCTCTTCTAGCCTGTCTTCCTCCCTCCCTCCCTCCTTCCCTCTCTCTCTCCCTCCCTCCTTCCCCTCCTTCCATTGGTAGCCAAGGGGCCTTAAGCTCTGATCTCATTTCCAAGTAGGGAAGATGGCATGTTTTTCACTGGACTTGGTTGCATGCCACCCTGCTTGGTGCACCCAGGAATCGCTCCTGTGCTGTCCTCCTCAGAGTCTGCCAGTGTGGGGCTTCTGGCCAGGGCCACCAGTGAGTGTTGTCCTGCCTCTGCTCTCAGACGTGGAAAGGTTTTGCTGACAAGAGTTTACTTGGCTGCTACACGAACCTGAATTCTGAGGTTTGTTTTCGTGGTTGGTAGCAGGGGCTTGTGGTGGTCTTTATTCTGGGGCTAGTGTATCCTCCACCAAGGCTGTGGCTCTTCCAATTGATTCCCCACAGTGTGCCTGGGGTGTTGGCAGGCACTACATTGTATCCCTCCAAAGTTAATTTGCTGAAGCCCTGACCCCCACATGACAATCTGGAGATGGGGGTCTCACAAGTGACTTCTAATTTGATGAGACTCCCTCTCCTCTGAGACTTCCCCTCTCCCTTCCTATCTTTCTCGTCCCTCTCATTCTTCCCTCATTCTCTCCTTTCCCCGTCTGCCCTCTCCCTGCCCACTTCTCCCCACCCCTTATCACGGAAGACACAGTGAGAAGACAGCCAACTGCAAGCCAGAAAGTGGACCCCCACCAGAGCCTGGGCAAGCTTCCAGCCTCCGAACTGCAAGGAACCAATTTCTACTGTGTGAGCTGCACAGCCTGGCCCCTAAGGATTGGTCCTTAATACTGTGCTGCTGAACACTGCCATCTTAGTTGGACCTTAAATGTCCCAGTACCATGTCTGTTCTACAAGAGTCCAACTTCTCACTTCCTGTTTGCCCTCTGCATGAACCCCATGGAGGTTCCACCCCNTGCCCTTACGAGGTAATCAGCAGGGATGCCAGAGGACCCTGTATGGGCATCAGGAGTTGCTCCCTGTTCTCCTCTTAGTGTCTTGACTCTAAATTCTGGCCATCTTACTTTCCCTCCCAACCAGGCTTCTCCATCCTGGATAGTGCCTCCAGTGGAAGGTGGGACATTACAGGGCTTGTCTCCTCTGTCAGGAATCACAGCCCCAAACCTGCTGTCCACCTTCCAAAAGGAATGGCTCATACCTTCCACTGAGGTGTGTGTGTCTGTTCAGAACANAGGAAAATCCTCACTGGTTCTCTAATGATCAAGACAACTGTCAAGGCTTCCTGTAGTGGTACATGCCTATAATCTTAGCATTAAGGGTGTTGAGGCAGGTGGATTGCAAGTTCAAGGCCAGCCTGGGCAGTTTAGTGAGGTCCTGTCTTTAGACTGTAAAAAGTAATAGAGAAGAGAGAACTGAGGCTGTACTTCAGTGGCAGAGCACATGCCTGGCATGCTCATGGCTCTGGGTCCAATCTCTACCACCGAAAAGAGAAAAAAAACAACTATAGCTGCTTCATTTATGCACGTCAACTAAATTTTGCATTGTGGTGCAACACACCTCACAGAGTGCACCNCAGAAGCAAGGGTGACTTCACACAGATGAGAACACCTGTAGCCCGAGCCTAGGGCAAGCATGAGCACCTCCAGCACCCCAAAAGCCCCAAACCACANCCCAAGAGGTGGACCAACTTTTCCTAGCTTTGGCTGTTCTATATCAGAGCACACAGGACAGTATGTCCTTTCCCTCTGGCTTCTTTGGGTCATGCTTTTCAGGGCCACTGAATGCTACACACCACAGTGGATAGCTCACTCGTGGTGTAAGGACAGCCAGTAGTGTGTGCAGCCACAGTGCATAGTCCCTGAGTATTTCCGGCTTGCAACTATTGAAGACAGCTCTAACATCTTTGAACAAGTGTCTTGGACACAAAACCTGTGGCTCTGTGAGAGGGAGACCTAACGGTGGGAACACAGGGCTGTGTCTGCTCAGCTTGACCAAACATTGCCCAACGGCACAGTGAAGTGACACAGGACACTCTCAGGTCCCTGCTGGCAGGTTACATTTTCTCCCACTTTCCTGAGGCCACCCATCACAGAGGTCAGGTCACATTGTGGTCACAGCTCAGGTCCTCCTGATNACCACCAACGTTAACCTTTCTCTCTTGACCCGTGTAGGCCCTTGGCTGCCTCATTTTCTGAAGTTCCAGCTCGAATATTTTGCCNGTTTTTCTATTGATTTTTTCTAGAAACTGTGTGTTGGTTTTTTCTTTCTAAGTGTGTATCTTTCATCAGGCAGGTGCATCGTGAGCCCATCCTCTTGGTTCGTGTTTTGGCTGAACTCTGCCTCTGAGCTAACATCCAGGTGATCAGTGCTCCTGTATGGACCGCGCTACTGTATCCTATTCAGCTCACCGCCCCCCCCCTCACATTTTACATCTCCACTCAGGATGATCCTGAGCTATGGCCCTGCATTGCATGCTCTTCCCATCCTTTGTTTCAGCCCCATCTTGACAGGCAGGCCTTTCCTCTGCTGCCTACATCATTGATAAAGAGTATCAGACAATGCAGGACTGATGTCAGTCCCCTGTGGCGCTGCAGACCTCCCCGCAGGGTTACACGAGGCCATTAGCTAACGCCTTTGTCTATAATTATATACAACAGGCAACATTCACTTAGCAGATCGTCTGGGATGTGCTTCCCATTTCATCCTCGGGAACCACTCTGCAAACGCCTGCCTGCCNAAGTCACTGCAATCACAGGTCCCTCGTCTGTGGGCTAAGGACCATGACAAGGAAAGACAATGAGGTTAGTCTCACACGATCAGCTCNCAGAAGCCAGCATAGTTGGGAGGGGAGCGGAGGCCTTGGGGGGCTTACCAGTGCTCTCAACACTTGTAGTCTCTGCTCTGGGATGAGATNTGTGCTAAGAGCTGATATTTTAAGAAATCGGCAGGGGCCCTTCAAACCAGAGCANATTTCCCTGACTGAGCTGAGGCAGGTTGCCTAGCAACCAGCTCTCATTACGTCATCNCCAGACAGATTCTGGGTACCTGGTGCCCAGAAATATGAGGGAGTGGGGGAGAGGGAAGGCAACACAAGTAGAGAGGACAGGAGNGTCACTACTGACTGGTCCAAGAAGGCCTGGGAGGCTTCCTGTAGGAGGTGATACTTGGTCTGCACTCTGGGCTGGGCTTAGGGCTAGAGTCAGTGTAGGCAGTGTTTGGGGCCTGGGATGAAACCTGGTGTATCACCTGACAGAAGCAAGCTACGTAAGGAAGTGTTTGTTTTCACTTGTGTTTGGAGGGTACGGTCCATCACNGTGGGGAAGGCACGGGCAGCTGAGCATGAGAGAGTTGATCACATGTGTCTGCAGCTGGGAAGCAGAGAGAGATGAACGACGCTGGTGCCCTTTCTCCCTTTATTGGGTCCAGGATCCCAGCCTGTGGGACGGTGCTGTGAGCTTCAGCGTGGGTCTTCCCTCCTCAGTTACATCTCTTGTGGAAACGCCCTCAGAGCATGTGTCTCCTAGGCAATTCCAAGTCCAGTCAAGTGGATGATAAAGATGAACCATGGGTTTTCCTTTGATGTGCCCCAGAGACACAGGGACTCCTGCCCAGCAGGATGTTGACACCTGCAGGTGTCTGACCCCTAAGCCACAGGCTGGAGGTCNCCAGAGCTTCTGAGCTGGTATAAAATCAGACAGCAGTCACAGGGCCCTAGGCTCTGGAGACCCAGCTGCTATAGCTGGTTCTGGGGTGTCTAGTTGGGTTCTGTGCACATGACAGCCCAGTATCCACATATCCTTTGCAATCTTCACTCAATGGCACACAGTTGTCAAGACAGAGAGGGGCCTCCCTGCTCCATCTGGTATCTCACAAGTCTCCAACTCTGCCCAATCAGACCACACCAGGGTGAGTGTACAGAGCCCCACACTCAGAGACCAGGGTCCCATCATGGCTCTATGGTCACCATGCTTTGCTTTGCCCAGGGTCTGCCACAGGGGAGGCTCAGTTCATGGTTACCCCACAGGGCACCCTCTGTCCTGCAGTTTTTGGCCCCACAGGGCTCCTCTGTGTCCATGTTTACTCCCTGGATAGGACAATTGTTGTCTAGCCTTGACTGCCTCATGCCTCTGCCTCTAGACACCCCTAGAGGACACTGGCTACACAGGCCTGTAACTAGCAAACCCTCCTAGCCAGCCTAGGCCAAGTCTACATGCTCTCTCTGGCCCATTACATCTCCTCCAAGGCAGATACCCTGACCTCACTACATACCCTGGAAAGCAATTTCTTCCCACCAGTCAAGGTCCTCCCCACATCAGGTATGAGGCCCCCAAGTCACTGTCCCCGAAGGTGTCTACATCCTACACAGCCTGTGTGTCTAGAGCCTGACTCAGCAACAGAAAAGTGTGGCTATATGAGGACCCTGAAGTAGGGGTGGCCCTAGATGTGATCCCGATGTCCCTGGCAGAGGGAAATAGGAGGATCAGAGTCCAGTGGACACCAGCAGAAGCTGTCAGAGGACAGACCTGTGCAGCTAGCTTTGAAAATGGGGATGATGCCAGGCCCCAGAACATAGGCACCTCTAGGAGCTGAAAGGACCAGGTGGGAATATCTGGGCCCTGGTCAGGGGCACTACCTNGGGGACTTTTGATATGGGTGATTTTAAGTTGGGGTGAGTTATTTTACAGCAGGAATTTCACAAGGGACTCAGCTGTCCCACGTGCAGTGTACCTCAGGCCCTCAGCTAGCTGGGACCACTTCCATACTGACCTCCATAGGACCCTCTTGGGTCTATGAGCATTTTGTCTTGGAGACATCTGTCTGGCCATTCNTTGGGGAAGCAGTGTGTCTGCCCGGAAACACAGGAGACACCCATACACAAGCAGCTGGGTTGAGAAGCTAAGACAAGGCTGACTGTGAGGTAGACACCAGGAGGGGGACACACTCCATGGCCCCTCCCACCCTAGTCCCATGCCTACTGAGGAAGTCCGGCCCACAAGCAGTTGGAGATGTCCTTGAGTACNTCCCATCCCTGCGTTCCAGGGAGGGGCCAGGTCAGACCCACATGTGGCTTCACTGTCTGATGCTGTGGCTTCCATGGGAAGCCTTAATTGACGCAGCAAAACAAACATTTGCTTTGGTGATCCACGCTGAGTTAGATACACGGCATTATTTTAATTAAGCCTTGTGACTGATGAATCTCAATAAAGCAGCTGTTCTGGAGTATTCAGGTATATAAATAAAAATAACATCAGGCGGGTGGCTGGGTGCAGGCTTTGCACGGGCTGTGTGTCATCAGGAGGGAGCCAATGTGGGCTGCTGGGAGCAGAGCAGAACACTTGGGGACATGCTGACCTTGGGAAAGGCCACCCAGCGCTCTGGAGAAAGGGGGACCAGAAGTACTTGGCAAGTCTAGACTTTGGGAGGTCATGCAGGAAAGGCTGCCAAGGTTCCCCTGGGAGAGAAGGGGTGAGTGTCCTTATGGAACTGACTCCACATGCTCTTTGGTCATCATCGGGAGAACAAAGATCTTTCACNGGAACCCTCTTCAGCTGGAGCTTAGGCTTCAACCCCTGCAGTCCTGAAACTGCCTGCTCCACCAGGAACAGTCTTGGGAAACCAGGATGAGNGTTGGGTTATGGGAGATGGCTGCAGGGATCTTCAGCTCAACCACACACCCACAGGTTTCCCTCTTTTGGAAGATCCTACCCAGTGGGGTGGGGATTAGGGCTGGGTATCTTCCATTTCAGTCCACTTGTGAGATCTCTGGTATCCATCAAGCATCAGTTACCCAACTGCCCTGGATTCTGTGGGGTCAGCTCCCTGGTATAAAATGGCAGTGTCTATGTCACCTGCACAACTTCTTTCCCTGTATTTAATCCATCTCCAGATGTCTTGAACTACCGAACTACATCATGGGCAGTATGAGGAGCAGGGAGCCGCACAGTGGGGCTCCAGTCAGCAGAGCAGCCTGGGAGTGAGGCAGGAAGGGGCTTTGTGAGATTTCTCACTTCCTGAACAGCCACTAAGTGAACCAGCCAGCAGCGCTAAGAGTAGAAGCCTGGGATCACCCACAGGGGACGTGGTCTCTGCAGTCCTCATCGCCCATTCTTCTCCCACTGTTATCTTGGCTTTCACAGTGACTGTGTTTTCTGGGGAAAGCCCTCAGGTCCTTCGGGATTTTCTTGTCCATACATCTTTCTCCATCTGGGACTTCATCACCAGCATTACCCCTCCCCAGAGCAGTGTGACGGGTTCTCCATCAATTAGCTCCACCGTTAACTGAGCGAATAATGATCTGCGAAATTGGTGGAAGTTACGTTAAGTAGTTTGGTGGTTAATTCTGACGTTGTTGATATTTCTGCTAAAAAATAATTAAGTGCCTTTCATTGGCAAGATTTCGGCTTACAGTTGTAATGCATCTAATAATTTTACCACAAGTCATTTAACTTGGAGTTTTGCTTAAATTCATTGCAACATGCAGCTGTGATAGACTCCTTGAAGGGCGCATGGCTTAGCACGGTGAAGGATTGATGCTGTGTCCATTAGAGACCACAACCCNGGGCCTGCCAGCCTTTCCCCTGTGGTGTCCTATGGTGGAGTGTTACTGAGTTAGCNGTCTCCTGAGGGTCCTACACTGGCCACCAGCTTGGCCAAGCCACACAGTGGTTCCTCCAGTCCCAGAATCCTCCTCACTACACGTCACATTGTCCCTGAGGAACTGCTGCTCTTCTGGTGCTGCCTCGTGTCCTCATGGTGAGTTTATCTTGCAAATCACACCCCACTGGGCCTTGCAGGGGAAAGCCAGACAGATGCCCAGAGAGTCCATTGTCACCATCTGTAGTGGAGCATTAACCATCCCTACCACAGGGACCAAGAGTGGTTCCTTTGCCCTCAAGAGATGATGGCAGGTGGCAGGCAGGTAGTCAAATGATTCNNGTCAGCCAGGATTCCCCAGGAGACTCTGGACACTCTCCTACCANGACNCAGGAAGAGCTCATGGCACCAGCATTAATGTCTCAGTCTTTTAGAACAGCTGAGGCTNGAGGCTGCACACAAATCCCTTCTGGGATAACAGAGTCTCACTCCTTGGGTATGAATTATTGGAGACAAGGGAGACCAGTGGGGGCACAGTAGCTCAGTGTGCACTGGCCTAGAATAGGTATGCTTGGAGTTTCAACCCTAATACCAAAGAGAGANNGAGAGTAATTCAGAATTGAGCAGGGCCTCTGGTCCAGTTAGTGAGGCTGGCCATCGGGGTAACCACATCTACATATACATGGCTTTGCTGGCCCTCCCTGTGAGCCACCNCAGAGTAGAGAATCCCCTCTAGCTTGCATGAGGCTCCTGATAGCAGGGGTTCTGCATCCACANTGCTCCCCCTGGCTTCCCTGAGCCAGGGCTGTGAGGAGATCTTGATGGGGAACAAGGGTTGAGTATCGCTCTCAGATGCAAATGGCCCAGGGACCACACACCCCGATCTTCCATTCCCACAGGGAGACAGAGGCCCAGTGAGAGGGAGGGGCTTCCATTGTTGAGCAGNCAGGGTAAGGAGTAGAACAAATGATAAAGTAGGTCCCCTCTACCAGGGGCCAAGGACCTCAGATGTGTACTGTTGCCTCAAGTGGATGCAGTCCTCAGCCTCGCACTCACTGTTGACCACAGCTGCATGACAACCACCCCAAACTCAGTAGCGAAAGCAACACACCTTGTCTCCGAGCAACTGGATCAGGTCTCCTAGGACACTGTGTCCAAAGTACCAGTCATGGCTGCTACCACGCACAGGTTCAGTGGGGACAAGGGTTATGCCCCAACTCTCCCCATGGCCAATGCATCAAGTCCTAGTCATCATCTCCTTGGGACTCCGCACAGAGCTGCCTAGTAACATAGGGCTGGCCTCCCCAGGATATGGATGAAAGGGACCCTGAGGAAGAAAGCACACCCAAATCAGAAGCCACAGCNTTTCAGAACCTGACCGTGTCCCACAGCTCTGCATCATTCTTTTCTCTTGGATTGAATCTCCCATAACCCTCAGAGACTGCAGCAGGAGGCACTGGAACACGCTGTGTCTATCTGTCACAGCCTCCTCCCAGAACTCAACACCTTTTCTAGTCACACATATTCTCAAATTCATGTGAAAGAATGGATAGAATCTTGGCTGTCATTATGTCCCACCTCTGGTTTGGAAAGTGTCCTGATGGGAGCCCCGGTCTCTTGGAGGCTGGCTTTGTACATGTGTTTAGGANAAGGGCATAGCTTTCCACCTAGAGATTTCTAGAATCTTCCCAACCCTCCATCGTTGATGTCAACACCCGTCTACAACTGGAAGGGGTCTGCTGACATTCAGTGGACTCTGGCCCTCCCTGTTTCCTGGACCTACCCACTGGCCAGTGGGGTATTCGGAGCTGGTGCCTTGTCCTGACTTGGTATACAGAAAAGTCAAAGTCCTTTAGAGTCATGAAGCCAACAAGAAGGGGGAGCGTGGTAAATCACATGTGGAAAGTACAAAAGTGAGCTCAGGAGAGAGCTGGGCTTGGTGCTCTGGGGAGAGGTGTCTGATAGGAGACACCCGAGCTGGGGAAGATCTCAGAACCTAGAAGGCTAGTTGATGGCAACAGACTGTTCTGAAAGGAAGGCGTGGACTACAGAAGGGCATTCATCAGGTGGCCCTGACCCCATCTGTCCTTGGGGTGAAGGCTATGCAATGAAGGGGAACCAGAGCCCTGAGTGGCAGAGGCAGTAGGCATCCGACCTCCTCTCCTGGTGTGGCCTCAGCTTGTCCTGGTCACGCCTGCCTGTGTCTCTATNACATCTCGATAATAAATGAGACATTTTGAGCAGGCCATCAATTTTGGCATGATTGGCTTTCCAGGGTCCAGGCCGTCTGCACTGCCTTTGGGGTGGATAAACACGCTGGTCGGCCTTTGTTCCCAGTTTCCGAGAGACCGTTTGTCAGGGAGATTTATACCCACTTGCTGGCTGGGAGCTACTGCTGCATCTCCTCACTTCGTTTATCTCCGGAGGGCGCTGGCTCACCTTGAGTCTTTGGGGAGGGGGCTCCTTGATGTGAGCACTGAGGAGCCTCTGTGGCTGCTCAGAAGGTCCTGGGTATGGCACACGGAGCTCCCAAGCCTGCCTGGAAAATACCTGCTGGCGGCAACCAGTAGGAAATGAGGCCATGAAGCCCTGGGACAGTTGGGGGATTAAGGTCCCTTCAGGAACCTGTTATTACTACCAGGCCTGTGAGTCAGGAGGAGGTGGGCAGTGGGCCCACCCTGGGGGGATGTAGAAGGCCTGAGGACCATGCCCAAGGTTCCTTCCACCCCAGATTTCTTGTGGTAGAAATCTTCAGATCATGCTGCCCTTAGCCCAGACAGCTTAACCTTGGGCTGATCAGCTGTCATTGGACGCATATCTACAAGGACCAGCTTGGTTTGGAGCTGGAGCTGAAGCACCCTGTTTCTCTCCTATGCCCTATTTCTGTTTGGCAATGAAAAGAGGGGTCCAAGAGGTCCCTGGGCCAAGAGTTTTAGACTCCTTCCATGAGGGCTTTTCCAGTTTTATTTCTGTTGCTGTAACAAATATCCAGAAGAAAAAAAAAAAGTTAGAGGAGGAAAGCATTTTTCTTAGCTTACCTTTCCGGGTCACAGTCCATCATTAAGGGGAAGCCAAGGCAGGAACTCAAGCAGTTAGTCACGTCACATCTACAATCAAGAGCAGAGAGGAATGAATATACCCATGGAGCCGGCTTCCTCTCACCTGTTTTGTTTTGTTTTGTTTTGTTTTGTTGTTTTGTTTTTCTATTCTCTATAGTTTAGAACCAGCCCCCTCCTAGGGAATGGTGCTGCCCACAGTGTCCTGGGCCCTCCTACATCAATTAACAAACAAAACAGTCCTCCAAAGACATCCTCACAGGCCAAATGATGTAGACAGGCCTCGAGCCAGACTCCTTTCTCAGTAATTCTAGGATGTATCAAGCTAACAGTTAAAACTAACCAGCACAAAGGTCAGAACTGCTCTGCCTCAGGACCCCCAAACACAGCTGTGGCCCAGTGAGGAGCAATGGGAATCTGTGGACTGAATGGGTTTGCAAGGAAGGGGGAGAGTAAATGAAAAACAGGCATGCATTTTGCAGAGATTCATTTTTTTCCTTTGTGGACTTGGAAACAATTTAGAGATCTTTGTCCCTTGGTTGCACCCCTGCCCCGGGGTTTGCTGTCACTAGACCTCCTCAGGGGGGAAGATGGGCAGCACTTCCTGTGTGTTTCCATGGCATAGGAAGGCTGTCTCACCGGGTATCAGGTTCTCCCTCTCTCCACAGCCCACTGCTCCACCTTCTCAGCTTCCTAGCTGCCCGATGGATTTGTGCTTCACAAAGCTGGCAGGACTGAAATCCGGGCCACTGGGTCCTGGTTAGCGGACTCACCTCTCAGTTACTACTATTGGATCAGGACTCACATGTGCAGATAATTCTCACCAGGTAGAATAAGGTGGAAAGAACTCTCGTCACTCAAATGTGTATAATGTTTTACACATCTTTCTTAAGTGCTAAAGTTCTCTGTCCTTTTTTTGGTGTGTGCATATTCTTGTGTGTGCAGGTGAACATGTGAGTGGGTGCATGTGTGGGCACGTGTGTATGGGGGTGAGAAGTGCTGGCTTTCTTCAGGGGCCACCCACCTTGTTTTTTTTGTGGGGGGTGTGTGTGTGTGTGTGTGTGCGCGCGCGCGCGCCTATGCTTGCCTGTGAGGAGGCCAGAGCTTGTCCTCCTCTGTCATTCAACAGCTTGATTTTGAGCCAAGGTCTCTGAGTCTGGAGCTCACTGATTGGCTAGACTGGCTGGCCACTAAGCCTCTGGGNTCTGCCTACCCCACCTTCCTGCCCTGGGATTACAGGCTACACCACCAGGCCCAGCTTTTTGTGTTGTTGCTGGGAATCCAAACTCAAGTCATCATGTTTACACAACTAACACCTGATCTACCTAGCCGTGGCCCAAACTCTGCATTTGTTTGTTTGTTTGTTTGTTTGTTTGCTTGTTTGTTTGTTTGTGACAAAGTCTCTCCCCCAGACCTGGAGCTCACTGATTAGGTTGGGCTCGCTGGCCAGCATGTGATTTCTGTCTTGTAAAGGAAGCAAGCACTTTACTGACTGAGCCATCTCCCCACCCCCTAAGTCAAAGTTACGAATAAAAACTCTCTAGTTTGNTTTGAGGGAAGATTCTACGATAAAATTAATTTCTTAATAATCAGAGTGAGGATTTCCCGGGTTCCATTTCTCATGTTGCGGTTTTGAATAATGATTAATATATTTTTCTAGAAATTGCCTGTGATGGTTAATCTTCATTTTCAGCTCGGCTAGATTTAGAATAACCATGGGAATAAACCCTGGGTGTCTAGAAAGGTAGGAAGGCTCACTCTGAATGTGGAAAATACCAGTGCATCGCTGGGATCCCAGAACTAATAAAAAGAAGAAAGAGAGTTGAGAACCAGCATTCATCTCTCTCTGCTTCTTGACAGCTGTGGACCAGCCACCTCGGACTTCTGCCGTGACGTACTCTCAAACTGAGAGTCTCACAAACCCGTTCTTCCTTAGGTTGCTTTTGTCAGGTATGGTATTTCATTACAACAATGAGAAAAGTCACTAATATATCCTCTTTCATCAAATGTCCCACATTTATTAATATAAGCTGTTGTGATATTGATTTGTAATTTTTCTCTTCTTAGATTTTACATCGATAAGATCAATAAAGACACTGTTTTCACCACTACTGCTTGCATATGTTTTCTCATATTTTCTGGGGGGGGGGG
>LZPO01089558.1:493363-504153 GCA_001675575.1 Neotoma lepida
ACTAGAAGAACGAGTTAGGAAAAAAAGTCAAAAAGCAAGGCAATTGTTAACTTCAGAAAACACAAAAGGCAAAAAGGAAATTGAGAATAATGTGTAAATGAGAAGTAAATATGGAAAAATCANTAAACTAATAAATGTAATATAATTATGTTGAGAGAACAGAGAAAAAACAAAGGGGCTGGCAGAATATGAACACTAAATTTTTGTTCTCCTGTAATGGGGAATTTTAAAATTATGTCTTAACTTAGAAGGTAGCCATGTAGACAGTGCTGTTGTAACTGTGTGGATTGTGAATACAAAAAAGAAAATATCATAAAAACGACAAATGGTTTATTCTAGAAAAGAGAGTAGAGGCAACTGGGAAAGGCCAGCAGATGATTGTATCACATCACAATACTCAGTACTTGTGAGTTTTGATTTTTAAAATATATTTGTTTTCAGTAATATATAATTTACTAGATAAGACTATGTTAACTTGTATTTACTTGTTTATTCAAAAATAAAACAAGAAAGGCCATCAACAGAGTTCAGCAGGTAAAGATGCTTGCCATGTAAGCTTGGTAACACGAGTTCTACTCCCAGAACCCACATAAAGGTGGAAAGAAACAACTTTACAAAGTTGTCCTCTGGCCTCCACACATGCACATGGTATGGACGTCCCCAATAATAATAATAATAATAATGATAATAATAATAATAATAAACAATAGATTAGTAAAAATAAATAAGAAACTATCCTTTTTACTACAACCAAATTTGCATAAATTAAAAGTGGTGTGGCTGAGTAGGTGACTTGGCTAGGGAGTGCTTGTTACAGGAGGACTGGAGTTTGATCCACAGTCCCCATGAAAAGAGCCAGGTGTGGTGAGGCACATCTGTAATCCTAGTACAGCAGAGCTGAAGACAGGAGCATCTGTGGCACTTGCCAGCCAGATAGTCTAGAGAAACCAGTCAACTACAGGTTTAGTGAGAGAGCCTGTCTCAAAAATAAGATGGAGAATGAGAGAGGAAAATACTCAGTGTCAACCTCTGCTTCCACATCCAAATGTGCTTGGATGGACGGACACACACACACACACAGGCACTCAGGACAATCCCAAGAAAGGGTGAGTTGGGGCAGCCACAGGAGTTCTCAGCCACAGCAGTTAGAGTTACAGCTAACTGAAGATCGTGTTTGGTATAGCCGGCACATGCATAGCCATCGAGCTAAGAGTTCCTTTCTTGGAACGTTGTTTCCTACCTCTACCTGAGAACTGTGGGGCCAGCCAGGAGCTCTAGCCCAGGCTGCCCAGCCTCCAATCTGCTTCNGGATCGACACTGCATCTCCCAGCCCTGTTTGTGATGTGGGTATCCGTGGCTAAACTGGGGCAATGGAACGCAAGAGGGGTTTGTGTGTGTGTAGGAAGTGTTCTTTTGGGGATGGAGTGTGTGTCCTTTCTGGTATTTTTTCTGTTCTTACTTTTTAAAACATAGAATGACTAATGTACCAGCAGCCATCTTGGACCACACCGTTGCCACAGGAAGAAAAACCATGCAAAGGATGAAGAAAAGTGAAGGGCCCAAGGCTTCTGATGCTGAATGCCCCACAGTCGCCCTATGCCGACCCTCTTCTTTGAAATATGCAGAGATATATACTGAAGCTGTGGTTACTTGGAATCTTCTGTTGTAGCAAGGACTGATTCTAATTCCATAGAGGAATGAAACACCAAAGGAAATCCTCTGAAAATAAAAGCAGATGGCCGGAGCCTTTGATCTTTGAGGGAAGCACATGTCCTCATGTATCGGAAGGGGAAACCAAGTCTTGAGAATGTGCATGGCTCACTTGGCATCACAGTGTGCCTGTTGGGAAAAGGAATAGCTTCCTCCACTTCTTCCCATGGGACCTTCCCTTCCACTTTCTAAAAGGTTATGGACAGACAGCATGAGGCATGGACAAGATGCTGGCAAGCCAGTGTGGGCCCCTCCTTGTGGCCCTAGCATCAGGAAACAGAAGGCCACCAAAGCCTAGAACACAGTTGGTTTGGGCCTCTAGTCCCCCAGCCTTGTGGGCCGCCACCTGAGGCCAATTTCCTCATGCCCTCATGCCTCTACCCACCATGCTCTGTTCCTCCATCTGCTCAGACAGCTGTTCTTGAGCTCTGCCTGAGGCCTAGACAGGTGGCAGGCAGTTGCTTACCTCCTGAAGGCAGAAGAGGAGACACCTGAGGGCCTTGGGGTTAAAAGAGGAGCTGGCAACCACCTTGGGAACTGTTCCCAGCTTGCTATGTTTCTCACCTGTCCCATTTGTCACACCCATGGCTCTTCCTGGGCTGCAGTGATGGGTGCTGGTTGTTCTAAGACTTTCCTGTCCCCTGAAGTGACAGGGAGGAGGGGGAGATAAGCCAGATGTGCTTGCACTGGGGCTGGGTGCCATGGCCTAGGGGATCTTGGAGCCCAGGGACACAACCAGGCAGGCCTGAGCCCTGCCCCATCTACCTAGCTGGCAGTGCAATGTCTGGAGGGTTCCCTGAGAAATCTGATTGTTTCTTGTGATGGGAATCCAATAGTTAGAGGGCCCTAGAAGAAGTCACTAAGTGTGGCTTGGAAAGGCCTAGGGAAGCCCTGACCCAGCCACACAGATGTGTATGTCCAAGTTGGTACCCACAGTGTTTCACACTGCACAGCAAGCGGGTCAGATTGGGCCTATTTAAGACATGGACATCGAGGAGCACCAAACTGGTGTGGCCCTGTAGGCAGGTGTGGCGATGGTACAGACCTGTGAGGCAATAAACAGGTGGCCCAAAGAGACAGGTCTGGGAAGTGTGTGTCAAGGAATATTGGTGACTGTTCATACAGACGAGGGTAGGGATGAGGAAACTAAATGGTCCTGCCTGGATGAGCTGTCCCCGTGCCAAGGAGCCAGAGCAGGAGCCTGTGACAGCCTTGGGTAGCCATCTGCTGCAAGGTTCCCTCTACTCTGCGGCTCCAGATGAACCACCCTCACTTATTGTTCCAATACCCGTTCCTATCAGAGCCAGCTGCAATCACTTCACACAGTGATCTCCAGCATCAGTGAAATAAAGATGCAAATCAATCCCCTGACCAGGCTCCAGGGCCCCAAACAACCCACAGCCTCCATGTCCCTCACCAGCCCCTGCCCACGGCGACTTTGAATTTTAAATTTCATTTTCCCATCACTTTTCAATAAATGCTTTTCCCCGAGATGTCTCGAGTCCTGACCTTATAATGCCCGAGTTAAAAGGCAGTGTCTTGTTTCCAGCTGCAGATAATTTACTTCTGAATGGTCCAATTACACNGCAGCCAGGGCTCCGCTGGGCTTCGCAGAGACGGCGCCGCTGGCCCGGGAGATAATGGTGTCGCATGCAACATATCTGTTGACTGACCTGGCCTGTCCTCTGCACCAGTGGCTGGTGGGCAGAGGCACTAAGGAGGACTGACAGGCTGGGCCACCCGTGAAGATCCCTGGAGGGCCTTTGCAGGTCTAGAAGACAGAGGCCTCTCTGTTGACAGGACCATCCTCTTGATCCCTCAGGGATCCCTGCATGGTGGCCTGCTTCTGCCTGCCAACACCATCCAACAATCTTCTTGGCAGTGTAAGGATGGCTTCCCGCCCTAGGTTCAAATCCAGCCACACTTGGGAATGTGGAAGAGATTTAAAACATGACACAACAATGTTCCAGTTTTGAAAAGAAAGGTAAAATCTGACCAATCACAAGTCCCAGTTAAGTTTGGCTCTCACCTGGTGGCCCCGTGTTCCCCGCTGTGACTTAAACCCTGAACAGTTGGTGTAAGCCACCTGTGCCTCTGCAGTGAAATGAAATGAGTAAGCTCAAAGAGCAAGTGTGTCTCACGGTCCTTCCCTCCCTCCAACAACGGTCCTTCCCTCTAACAATGGTCCTTCCCTCTAACAATGTATTTAGGTTTCTTGGTGGGTCTATGTCAAAGAATGTAGAAAGCTATGTGATTCCATTTTAAGGCCCCCAAAAAACCTCTTCATCGTTCTTGAAGGAGTCAGCAATGCTCAGCCATGCTGTTTTAGGTGTTACACATACACACCACACTCACATTCACACACACACATACCATACTCACATTTACCACACTCACATTTACATATACACATATACCATACATACACACACACACCACTCATTCATACACACACGCGCGCGCACACACACACACACTTTTTTAAATTTACAAACACAAAAGGTATATGAAGAACGCATCCCACACCCCCACAGCCTACCTATCCAGCTAGCTACATACAGCCAGAGATAAACAAGAATAGCACAGACCTGCAGCAGCCGCTTCCAGGGACAGTCACCTCCCTAGGAGGACAGGACCCCCCCTTAATCTGCCTTTGCTCCCAGGAGGAGGGCAGGGAGGAGCGTGGCTCTGGAAGTGAGACTAATGATCACCCCCAGGCCCACCTCACACCTTCCTCCTAAACACCCCTCCAGCCACTATGCAGCTCCCTCAGCTGCAAGGACCTTTCTTCAAAGAGTGAAGCCATCCCATTATCCAGCTGTGGTCTCCAGTCCAGCTGCCATCTGAAGGGGGAGGACCTGCCTCCCTGGCTCAGATCGGTGAGCTAAAGATGGAGCCATACCTTGTGCATATATCTGTGATTAGTGGAGACCTATGACCTTCAAAGGATGCTGCAAACCCTACCCATCCCACAGGGAAATGGAGCTTGTTTCTCTCCCCCTGGAATCAGAGCTGGCCCTGTCACAGGTTTTGACAAAGGACATGGCAGAAACAAAAATGGACCAGTCTCAGGCCAGGACTTTAAGGAGGCAAGCATCTCCTTACCTTGGAAGAAGCATGTCTGAGTTCTGGAGAGACCACGTGGGGCAGGGAGGCTACAAGGGAATCCATGGGGGCAGCCATGGCAGAAGCCTTGAGAAAGTCAATGGAGGCTGTGGGAAGAGGCCATAGGGGAAGGCTACAGGGGAGGCCACAGGGACGACCATAAGTGAGGCCATAGGAGAGGTCCTTCAGAGAGAGGAATCAGATGGAGAGAATCAAAGACCTAGATGGACACCCAGGTATGTCTGCCATCTGCATGGCCCCAGCTCTCCACACCATCCAACCTGAGGCACCCTTGGGGAAGGGGAGCCACGGCAGAGACAGAGGTCCACAAGGCTGGCTAAGGTCTCCCTCAGAAAAGCCCAGTAGTTGTGATTTTAGGACATCATGCGGTGTAATTATGCCCCACTCTCCCTGCTGTGAGAATCCAGCGGTGGAAGTACAGACAGTGTACACTTCAGAGCTAAGCCATGGGGAGCTGTGATGGGGATGAGGACAAATGGATGGCCTGGTCAAGCCCGCTGGCTTGTGTGCAGCTGAGTTAGACCACGAGGAGGAAGCTCTATCAAGATAAATTGGGATCTTCTCCTCTCTTCCTTTAGGGGTGCTCTTCCCCAGGTACAGCATGCTCCATGGTGGATCTCAGATGGAGGGCTACCTGGGCCGGGTACCAGTTTAGGTGGTCACAAAGTCAGGAGTAAATTGGTAAGGCCCACATCCTCCTCTGAACTGGCCATGGCTGCTACCTGCCTCTTTGAACTTGTTCACTCAAAACTCTGGTTGGAAAGGTCCTTGCCCTATTGTACAGCCCCTGTCTCCTGCATACAGTCCCACCTGCTCAAGCCCAGTGTCCTCACAGCACTAAGGAAGGAAAAGAAGGCTCCTCCCTCCCAGAAAATGGACTCTTCAGATGAGCATCACTTCCCTTCCACGTCAGCTCTGTGCCAGCCTCCAGCTCACACAGGGCAGGTGTCTGCACCCAGCCACTCATGCACAGTGAGCAACAAAAATAGGGGAGTTCCCGAATACTGGCAGAACCTGTGTTTTTCAGTGGGAAGGGGTTTCCAGGGACTCAGCTCCACCAATGGTGAGGAGTTGAGGGCTGAGGGCTGAGTGCCAGGGTTGCCAGTGGACTAACCACACATGTGCAGCCAGGTGGAGGGAGGTGTGACAGGCTCATTAGACAGCCAAAAGTACTGCCCTGAGGCTCTACTGACATGAGGCTCTGCCAAGGCTAGGATCAGCCAACATGGGGCTCTGCCAATGAAGGCATCAGGCACCAGGAGCCACCATTCCTGCACCCCTACTGGCATAGAGCCTTCAGCTCCCAGGCCACCCTGAGCTGGACACCTGGATGCTCTTGGAATACTGCCATGGGCAGGTATCTGAGCTTACCTGGTGCAGGTGAGATGCCCAGGGCCCGAAATGGCTGGACCGCCCAGCTAGAACTGCTGACCCAAGTCTTTCAGATTAACAGTGACCATGTCACTGGGCCATGTCAGCCCAAGAGCAACCCCCCTCCCCAACCATCCTTCCAGCTCCCCCCACCCCATGTCCTAGAGCAGCTAGTCACACATGTCCATCTTCAGAACTCTCCTGGCTTTTCTAAGACACCAGAGGTGGGCAGAGAGCAGCTGGCCTGCGACCCCCAGTCTTCACATCACTGTGGGGGCTGAACATCTGCTGTGGCACTGACATGAACAGACTTCATGAAACTAAAATGCAAATGGCCCCAAGACACAAGCAAAGAAACTCGACTTCCTGGACATGAAAGGAATGCTAATGGAAGCCACAATGAGGTTCACACGCCATCTCCCTGGCTGGCTCACTTGCCATCTCCCTGGCTGGCTCACTTAGACACAGGCACTGGAACAGTGCCCTTGGGGTACCCAGAAACAGGGGACAAAAATCAAAGATTGAAATGTATGTGCCCTCTCCAACTGCTGCCCACTCTGAGGAATCTGTCCAGGGCCATGCCACACCTAGGATGTTTTGCTGTGGGGCAGCTCACACAGGCCAGGTGTGCAGGAAGAGTTCCCCCAGCTCCTATCTGCTCTTTGGAGCTGAACCCAAGGCCAGGAAGCCAGTTGGGGAACTGTGGTAGAGCTCAGCGCTTTGTTTAGGAAAGGAGAAAACCAACCCAAGTAGGGTAGAAGAGAAGGGAGGGGCTGAGGAAGAGGCCTGGCTTCGCTGAATGTCTGGATGTGGTCTTCTTTGTGGTTTGAGTTCAGAATCTTGTAAATATTTCAAGTAATTATGAACAAAACTAAATCATTAAACTTCTGCTCTGTTATAGACACTGTGAAGAGAAAGCAAAGTCACAGATGGGGAAAAAATCTATGCAAAACACAACGCTGACAAAAGACTGGCATCCAGAATACACAGACACCGTGTCAGATCGAACAATACGACGATGAGGAGTTCAGCCCAAGATCTGAACAGACGTCTCAGGATGACGGCAAGTGCGTCTGTTAGCCGTGTTTCTCATTTCTGGGACCAAAATATCTGATACAAGCAACTGAGGAGAGAAAGGAAGGGCACATGGTTCAAAGGNCGAGTCCATCATGGAAAGAAAGCTTAAGGCATCTCTAGTCACTGGCATCCACAGCCAGGAGGCAGGGAGATGAATGCTGGGTGCCACTCACTCTCTCCTCTTTCTTCAGTCCAGGACCTCAGTCCACGGGATGACACCAGCCACAGGGTGGGTCTTCCCATCTCACCTAGACAATCCTCACAGGCTTGCTCAGGGCTGCCTCCCAGGTGATTCTGCAGTAGACAACAGCAGCTATCACAGACGCCATGAGAATGTGCTCAGCTGGGGATCACCAGGAACCGTTACTGAAGCAACCATGAGGCATCTTTATGTCACCACAAGAATGGCCCAAATCCAGAGCGTGACAAGTGAGGGCTCAGGCGGCAGGAACTTCCCTCGTTTCTGGTGGGAACAGGTAGGGCACTGAAGACTCTTTCAGCTGCTTACAAAGCCGAGCACATTCCTACCACACAGCCCAGCAGCCATGTTCCAAATGACTAGAAAAACCTACAGCCATACACCAAAAGCCTGCACACAGCTGTTCACAAACGCTTAATTCAGAATGGACAAAGCTTAGTAGCAAGTGAAATGTCCTTCGAGTCAGTGGATGGATAATTACACCTTGGCACATCCAGACAAGGAGATACTAAGAAATGCACACACAATCAAGAAAAGTCCTGGTGGGAACTCAGGCACGTACCTCAGTGGAAGAAGTGATTCTGAAAGGCTGTGTTATTGTATGATTGCCATGGTAACCTGAAAAATGCAAAACTGGAGCCAGGTAAAGGCTCGTGAGATGGACATGAGTGGGGAGACAGAGTTACCCCCTCCCCCATAATACACAATGGGGAAGGAGAAGAAGAGAACCCCACAGCACACCCTTCAATACACCATCCACGGTGACGCTGAAGCTCAACCATCTTCTCCCACCTAGAGGAAAGACTATTTCTCCATGAAGACTGACTCTCCTCCATGGGCTGATATCCCCATTCCAACTGTACTCGGCCTACATTCTCTAAGGTGGCTTTCTTCTTCAGCTGTGTGACGTTGCTCCCTTCCTTCCCTCTCACTTTGGCCTCTCCATCTCCTTTACTCCAAGCTGGAAATGTTTTCACTAATCCAACTCTCTTTAAAGCTTGGAGAGTTTCTTGTTCACTCAATTAAAGCTTGCTCCAAATCCCAAAGGCCGTGTCTGTATTTCTGTTTGAGCTACTTAAAAAAAAAAGTGTGTGTGTATGTGTGTGTGAGAGACAGAGACAGAGACAGAGAGACAGAGAGACAGAGAGACAGAGAGACAGAGAGACAGAGAGACAGAGACAGAGAGAGCATGCAGGTGCCCTGCGAAGTCAGAAGAAGGCACCCAATGCCTTGGAGCTGGAGTGGCAGCAGTTGTGAGCTGCCCAGTGTGGGTGTTGGGGACTGAACTTGGGTCTTCTGAAAGAGCAGAGCATGCTCTAACCCACTGAGCCATCCTAGCCCATTTTGAGGTTCTTCTTTCTCCATCTTGGTCCCTGTGTGAGGCCGCTATGGGACAAAACTCTCAGCGGTCTCAAAATCCCCTTTGGCTGGACCCATCAGGCACTGCTTAAATCTTTTGAAAGTCCTAAGAGAGACCTTACGACAGTCACATGTATAATTTGATCTCTGGATTCGGGACTCCCCTAGTTAAAGGACTGGGTCTGTGACAGTTTTGTTTTCCAGATGAGCAAGTCCTGGACTTCCCGGTTAAGTGCCGCATGCAAATTGGACGGTCCCTTCCCAGGCCCTCTCTCCTCCTGAACCATCTGCAGCAGGTGAACCTCTATTCTTCTGTCTGATGTCTTTTACCAAGACCTATACAGTCAACGTGTGTGTGTGTGTGTGTGTGTGTGTGTGTGTGTGTGTGTGTGTGTTTTCAAGTTACTTAGATAATAGATTTGCTATTTTGGTTCTTCTACTAGATTCACTTCTTTTCTCCCTCCAAAGTTCCTTCATCTCCTTCCGAGCCTCTACCTCCCAAAGACCCTTTTGGAAGCACTCTAGACCTACCATCCTTGCGGACAGTGCTAGAAGGAACATGGCCTTACCTCAGGGTCAGCCAGTTTCAGGTATCCAGACACAACCACACACTGTAGAACCATGTTTCAGTCAGCCACAGGCCTCAACACCTCCGGTCATAACATTACATCATCTGGTAATGTCATATCTGCCATGGTTTGTGCCAGCACATCCCAGCAACACCATTGTCCATGGATGCATTTCTCATATGTCCCCAGGGTTAAGTGACACATGCCAGTAAGCTAGGAAAGCAGATGGTATCAGTAACAATGACACAGAATGATGTCAATGTGTTAGAAGGTGGGAAGTGTTGCCCTCAACAAGTGAGAAGCCTGTGGGAAACTTCATAAACAGCAGCTAGTCTGGTGCCCTAAGAGCACTGTCCAATCTGTCACCCTAAGAGCACTGTCCAGTCTACCACCATGTAAGGAAAAGCTAGGGACCCAGGATGGATTCACCAAGATGGCACATCTAGGATACGTTCTTGCTAAGATGCTGAGCCCAAACCCANCCAGATCAGAGGGCAAGCTCTGGACACACACAGCCGAGTGGCAGGACAAATGGCCCTATAGGACACAGCCCACAGCAGAAGATAGGGACAGCCAATGGTTGCAGCACTCACTGGACAAACACATAACTGGAAGAAGGCACAGAGGTGGGTGTGATGGACACCAAGCTTGTTTGTGGCCCTGCATCTTCTCAAGGTATACACTAAGGACTCAAACAGGAACATCCTGCCTTAAAAGAACCTGCTTAACCACCTCCAAGTGTGCAGACAGGCCCTGCACTCAATAAGCTGGCTCTGTGCCATCTTCTACAGCTCCACAGTTAAACAGTCAAATCTGCTGTGAGATAGCACTCACGTGTGGAGTTGGCTACCGAGTTCCAGGGCCAGGGCAGGAGGGCTGTACAGTACGGGGCCAGTGGGTGACAGGACAGGGAACAGATCTCACTGGGCAGCAGGCTGCTGAAACCGGAATCCCAGAAATCCTCTCTCTAGGACAAAGCCAGGCTCAGCTGAGAAGCCACTGTAGGATCATGAGCATAGACAGGCAGTTGACTGCCAGAGGCTCAGTAGCCCCGTGTGCATGCTGACAGTTGAGCTTGAGAAGCTGCTCTGGGCACATATCTTCAGGCTCTGATCAGGGTGCTGATGAACTCTGTCTGGTCTATAAGGATGTGTCTCCACTATGAGCAGCTTGGACACTCAGGAAGGTTGAGGACTAGAAGAAGATTCCAGAGGACATCGATAGATTTCCCTCTTTATGCAGTCAGTCCCTTGTGGAGTGCATGCATACAGATAAGTTTGTGTATACTTGTGTGCTATATATATATTCTCTCTCACTCTTGTGAAAATACACACACACACATACACACACACACGCACACACACACACATACACACACA
>LZPO01089558.1:504221-518961 GCA_001675575.1 Neotoma lepida
ACACACACACACACACACACACACACACACGGCTCTGTCATCAGTCAGGGTCCCAGCAGGGAGAGCTGTCCTCTCTTGGAGATCAAGAGGAGGTAGTTAGAGCGTTTACAGGTAAGATGAGGCTGAAGGCCCCCTGGGCTGTGCACACCCTTGAGCCAGGAGGAAGAGGAAAAGACGCTGATGAGAGTGTCCCTCTGGGAAGCACACTAGCACACCATCACACTCAGAGCGCACACCCCGCAGAATCTCCGTGATTTACCACTTTCCTCATCTCCGGTCTTCCACAGCTGCCAGGGACACACAGTCTACCTGGCTAGTTCCCTCTGGATAAAGATTTCAGATTCCTCCACCCATCACCAGGACAAATGGTGGCCCAAGCCTGTAAAGGACACTGCTGCTATTTTCTGATTAGTACCTGGGGATGCATTCCAACGGCTTTCACTGCCACATTTAGAACAAGGGACTTGAGGGTCAGTCACAGTGAAGGAGCCCACGCTGCACAGCTGCCCTCAAGAAATGAAGTAGATGACACACCTGTTAGAGGGCTGTGGCCCTTGGACCCCAAGAGTCTTGAGAGTAATATCAGACCTTGGGTAGCCATTGCTAGGTGCCTCCACAATGTCTGGCATATAGGACCCGGGATTACAGGACTACTCCTCATTCAGGGGTGTATGCTAACACTGATGTTTCTGTCTCTGTTCCCAGTCTTGGAATCCATGTCACATCTAATATCCTCAATCAAAATGCAGGCACTCTGTCCCTCTACTGAAAATACCCTAAGTTAAGTCCCAGAAGGGAAACTGAGACACAAGAGCTAGTAAGCCAGCAAGGGTAAGGCAAGGCCAGATTTTAATGAGTCAGAGTCCTCATAGAGATGTGGCAAGGAGGTGAGCCCGGAAGACAAGGCTAGTCCCAATATGTTTGCCCCTCCAGACCTGGGGTCCCTTTCATTCAGACTGGATAGCTCTTGGATTGAGTACTGGTTCTGATGCTACTGGAGTCTGAAGTGTGTGGGCTAAAGCCCACCTGAGACCAGGGATGCGCAGACTGGCTCAGGCAATGTCGCCCAGCACAAACTCAGTTGCTATGTAATTAACTCGGAATGTAATGAGCAATAAAAATACAATTATACTCCTGTAATACATTAAGCCTCCGTGCTTTCTTAAACCACTTAAAAGACCTCGTGCTCATTGCCGAGACGGGCACATGAGGGGGGCGGTGCTTCACAAGGGCTCTCAGACATGTTCTGTATCCAAGAGACCATGGAGGACACAGGTGGCACCCATAGGCTCATTGGAAACTCAGTGGAAGGCCTCACCTGCAGGGGGGTTGGCTTCCTAGGAGGCTGGGGCTACCCCCAAGAGAATCCCTCATGAGGTGAAGAGGCAAGAGCTAGGAACAAGGCATAGGCCCAGACACTGGAGATTCACAAGCTCACCCACCCACATGTGCACAGATGTTCACAGGAGCACTAGCTACAGCAGCCAAGTGGTGTCAATGGCTGGGTCTGTACAGGTTTGATGAACAAACAAGATGAGCCACTCTGCTGTGGAAAGAGCCAGTCTGAGAAGGACCCTGCACTGCCAAGAGATGAACTCAGAAACATAGGTGCCCTGAGGGTCACATGGTATGGGTGTTCATTCACATGATGAAGTCCTGAGTAGAGCAGTCCTTGGGGCCAGGAGTGGTTGGTGACTGCCAGAGGCAGGACAGGGTTGGAAGGGATTGCCAATCTGGGTGACCAAAGAGACATGAATGGCTCTGTGATGACGGCTGTCCATGTTTGTGATCATGAGCTCCCCCAGGCAGTGTGTGCCATGTAGATCTTGCCTGAATGAAGCCATCTACAAAATGCTTGAGGATGTGGCCCTCAGGGAGCCACCTGCTGGCCCATTGAGCCAGCCTTCACCTGCCAGGCAGCTCTGCCCCGTGGCCTGTCTCCCCATCCTGTCCCTACTCCTTATCACCAAGCTAGCTTATGAGAGGAGGCGCAAGTCCCTGATCTTCCTTGCCAAGCTCAGTTTCCCATCCAGGAATGGAGGTCCCCACAGCCCCGAAGGCTGGTTTTTCAGACTGTGGGTTCTACAGAGTCCTCAACACTTCACCTCAGCCTACTACGCCATGGCATCATGGTGACGTTTGTGTACCATCATGACAAGGACGAGGACCATATACCATTGCTCCTTATCTGTCCCCAAATAAGTTCAGACCACTAGAGTGACCCCCAATTCCTCTGACAAACTCTCCTGCCTCCTAATGCAGGAAGGGAAATGGCACCAACAGGTCAGCAGAGGAGATAAGAGCCCAGCTGGGGGGTCGGAGGGGGTGTCCAACAGGGGTTCATAGAACGCTGGCTGAGAGGTCTCTGGGAAGACAAGGAGCCTGTGATCCGTGTGGCTGGTGCGGTGATATTGATGAATACACACTAGAAAGCCCCATCCNCAAGGTCATTGTTACAGGAGCGTTGTGCCGTGTGGATTTATCGCTGTGTGCAGACAGGATTTTAATTACCACGTTTTAAGAGGTGTCATTATCTCTACCACAAGCTCTGCAAAAATACTGAAGCCCATTGACAGGCCTGATGGTGTGGACCCCTGGGACCAAAAACCTCATGCATCAACAGGTCTCCTGCCTACCCAGGCTGCCTGGGGCCTTTCTAACTCTGCAAGGAAGAGAAACCACCTCCTTACCAGAAGCTTCTCCTTGTATGCTCCTGACAGTGGAGGACAATGTGACCCTGCCTCTGACCAGGGGAGCCCTCTGCATCGTGGAGGCTGCAGCTTGCCCTCTCCTACCTCCTCACTCACTTCCATCCTGGCCTCTGCCAAATGGCCTCAGAGACCAGACTCTTCCCTCCGCTCTACATCAGCTGAACCTAGGGAGCACCCCAGCTCTTGCCTCCCGTCTCTGAACACACTCTCCTGCCTACAGGAATTGCCTCCCATACTCCTGGCCTCTGCTGCTAAGGATACAGCTGTGGGCTGGGCAGTCATGGCCTGGGGGACCTGTAGGAGGCTGAGGGTTGGCTCTGAGGCATACAAAAGGAAGGAAGTGTCAGGGTGGGGCTGGGAACTGCCACTGAGGAGACTAGATGCCCATCTCTCCACGCTTCTCCTGTTAAAGCAGGTGCAGGCAAGGTTGACTCCATAGGACTGGCCTTCAGATGCCTTTTTTCCCCATATCTTTTTATTTCCAATTAAAGATTATCCTTGACAAACGTCCCCTGTAAAAAGCTTTCACTAATTTAAAATCCTTTTTTTTCCCCCCTGAACTTTAAAGTTTGAGAGCCTGATGAATTCTGAAAGACACAGGCTGCTCACACGGGGAGGGGACAAAGGAGGGAGTAGAGCTGAGCTCAGGGACTCTCTTTCAGCCCTCAAGAGAATTTTCCTTCACTCTCTTCCCCAGAACCCTTCTGCCAAGAGACCACTCTCGTGTTTCCCTCACCCTCGCCATCTCTGGGGAAGGGTCTGAGACCCTCCCTCACCTGACAAGCTGCTGGAAGGACAGGTACACCACAGCTGTCCACAGGCCAGCAGCTGAGTGGTCAGCTTAGGAGCCCTGGGAGGGCAGAACTTTCCAAGGGACATCAAAGATCCAGAGAAGGTTACAGGCAGCTCCTGACTTTGGTCCTACTCCGGCTTCTGACCTGGGGGAGGAGCCGGAGCGAGGCAGGAGAGAAAGGGACAGATTGTCACTGTCTTCTGGTTCACACAGCTCCAGAGAATAAGCAGCACCCTGTCACCCAAACTGAGGTGGCCACTCCACAGGACAGAAGCATACAGAGCTGGAGTATTTCTTTTTTCTTTTTTTTTCTTTTTTTTTTTTCTTTTTTTGATTTTTCAAGACAGGGTTTCTCTGTGTAGCTTTGGCGCCTTTCCTGGAACTCAGTCGGTAGCCCAGGTTGGCCTCGAACTCACAGAGATCCACCTGCCTCTGCCTCACGAGTGCTGGGATTAAAGGCATGCGCCACCACCGCCCAGCTAGCTGGAGTATTTCTTACCAGAGTGGCCAAAGGAGCTTGGATTCATGTGCAAGTCCTGGGTCCTGCTTACAGACCCTGGGGTCCACAACGGCCCTGGGTTCCACACAGGCCCTGTGTTTCCCACACAGGATGTGGGTTCCACACAGGCCCTAGGTTCTATTCACAGATACCAGCTTCCACACAGCTCTTTGTTCCACACACAGGCCCTGGGTTCCACACGGAATATCCAGGTTCCACATACAAGCCTTGGTTCTGCACATAGGCCCTGGGTTCTACACACAGACCCTAGGTTTCCACACAAGCCCCAGGTTCTACACAGTTCTATGTTCCACACAGAGGCCCTGGGTTCTCCTCACAGACCCTGGTTTTGCACACAGCTCTGAGTTCTGAACATAGGCCTTGGACATTACCCTAGTGTGTTTCTCTTTGCAGCGATAAAACACTGACTAGATGCAGTTTAGGGGGGAAAGGGTTTATTGTAGCTTAGAAGTTATATTCCATCACAGAGGGAAGTCAAGGCAGGAACTCAAGGCAGGAGCGTGAAGCGGAAACCAATGGAGGAATTCTGCTGCTGGCTTGCTTCTAGACTCACAGCCAGCTACATTTCTTAGACAGCCAGGGCCCATCTGCCTAGGGATGGTGCCACCCACAGTGGACTGGGCCTTTCTGCAGCTTGGTGTTGTGGGCATGTAGAGCTCTGTGTACACAGTAGGAAAGGGCCAGCTTCCTGGAGTCCCCTGGGGAGGGCATCCACCCCAGCTGACCTTTCTCCAAGCCTGAGCCCGGAACAGAGTCCTCATAAGCAGTAGCCACCTCACCAGCCCACCAAGCTCCACCACAAAAGGAGCCCAAGTCACTGAGAGAAGGACACAGCCCTCAGGAGGCCAAGGATACCATTCAGATTGGAGAGATGTTCACAGAGTGCCTCATACACTGGGGAAAGAAAAATACCACGCAGCATCCGGATCTTGGCCCACTTCTTAGCTGAATACCAATTTACCCAGAGGCCTTGGCACTGCGCTGGCCTCCCTTGGAATGCATACTCGCTTGGCATCCTGGGAAACTGACTCAGCCAAGGAATGTTCACACCAACCTTAGCCAGCAGGGCTGACAGCAGCAGTGAAGGAGGTCCTGGAGCGGTAGATGGGGTGGAGGAGGTGTGTCCATGCTCAGTGCTGGAGGACAAAGGCTGGCTCAGGAGGTATGGCAGGCTACCTGAGAAGGCACTGTCACTGGCAGCCCCCACCCTCATGCAGCACAAGCTCCTGGTCCCTTCGACAATTGTCCAGAAGTTCAGGCTAGGCCTCGGCAAAGGGTCCTAGAATATGGGAGAGATGAAGCTGGCCAATCAGCCAGCTCATTTCACCAGGCCTCGGTTTTGCCACCCATCAGGATCAACAGAGTTGTAGTCCACGGATGCTTCTAAAGGGGTTCAGGGGCGGAGAGCACCGGCTGCCTCTTGCTGTTGCACGGGCTTCTGACCTACAGTCTGGAATGAGCCCATACACGCTAGAGAACCAAAAACGAATCAGGATGCCAGCCCATAGGATTCACACAGTGTGGGATGGCTCAGCCCCGCCACTTCTACCACATTCTAATCTACCATAGGTCACCACAGACTTCCTAAGCAACAAGAGAATGGAGACGGAGAGAGATGCAGGTGAGCTCACATGGAGACCAAGGCATCTCTGATCTGACCTTGGTTTCATAGCTGTACATTTCAGACCTAGGAGGGACCCAGGAGAGCCCAGCCCCCCTCCTACTACATGCACCTAAAGGGGACTCTGTGTCTCAGCTGCAGAGCACCAAGAGGAGAAGTCGGGGATGCCCTGAGCTCCATGGCTGCATATGTCCTTCCTCATGTGTCTCTGCTCTCAACAGGAAGGTGCTCCAACAGTGCTCATCACAACCCTGGTGGAGTGGGGCAGGCAGAGCCCAAGAGTAAAGGTGCAGTAGGAGTCTGAACACATGGTTTCCACATCTAGAGCCCNGACATCACGGGCAGCCAGGGCTTTCCTCCCCCATCGTCTTCCCTGTCCTAGAAGATGAAATGATCTTCACCTACTTCAGCCTGCCTTCTGTGACTGCCGTGGAGTCCTGTGGCTGACAGAATGACAAACAGAAGCCAGTCCTGGGTCACTGTCTGAAGCTGTAAGTCCACAGCAGAGGACCACATCCAGTGAGTCAGGTATAGACCCCTGGGGAGCTAGGGCAGGGGTGATACAGCTTGCGTTCTATCAGGAGCCCACACAGAGAAAACCAGACACCAGCATGTCTTTATTTTATGAGGTGACACTCTTAGTCACCTCTTCAAGGTCCCTGTCCCACTGGCATTAAATGTGGTGTGAGTTTGGAGGGCTTTCAGCTACAGTGTGCCTTGCTGGTATTTATCTGTCTGGGCTCAGATGTCTACATAGCGCTGCTTCCCTCTCCTCACGAACCCCTTAGAGTGAGGCGTCTGGGGTATACAGAGCAGCTTGGTAACTTGCCCAGGGTCACACAGCAAGGCCTGAGCACTCTCCAGCCTGACTCTGTCTCTCCATCCCCAATGTCCCACTTGCATTGGCTGCATGACCCCACAGCAGCATAAGGGGACACCAGTGCATCCCAGAGTCCCACAGATTCTGGAGCACCTCACTTTTCATCATAATTAAAAATCATTCCTGATGGGACATAGCAAGCTGCTTTAGCTTATCCTGTTGTCACAGTTTGTCCCTTTGTGAAAGAAACATTAAAGTGTTAGGATTTCCCCTGCTACCATGCCAGATGGGTCTCTTGACCAAACCATGAAGTCCCTTTAATTATCAGAAACTGACAGTTTCATGTCCTGAGGGGGGCCTTCCTCAAGCACCCCAGGGTAGAATAGCACCCTGTCTCCTCTGCAGCATCACCCATGTATGACAGGGTCCAGGAATGACTGCTTAAGTCCANCCATCTGTCCCAAAAGGAAGACAAGACACCCAGACCTGCCATATGACCTCATGGCCCTGTGCCTTTCAGAATTAGCTGGATTTCCAGCCAAAAGGAAACACCCAGAGAAGGGGAGGGGGGGCTTGCTGGCCATTGCACCATGGGTACATTCTCTCTATAGCTCCCTGCCCCCTCAACTGTCAGCTCTCATTACCTGGATATCTCTACTGCTGGGCCCCAGTGCCTGCTCTGACCCTGGAGCCCACCTCCCTGACTCCTCCGACCTTGAAGNTATGAGAACTGCCTTCTTTCCAGCCTGCAGTGGCAGCAGCCGCCCTGCCACTTGGCAGGTGGAAAGAGGGTGTCAGGGGAACAGAGGCTAAATCAGCCATGTGGCTCTACAAAGGACAGGTTGTCCTTGGAAATCCCCAAGGACAGGGCAGGACATCCTGGTCTACTGCAGTGAGCCCTTGGATAGACCCCATTGCCCCTCACTGGAACAGAACAGCTTGCAAAGCTAGCCCCACATCTCCTCTCCCCTCTTCCTCCTTTCTCTTCCTTCTGCTCTACAAAGAGCAAGGAGCAGGCCCGATAGGAGCAGGGAGGGGACTCCTGGAAGAGACTAAGAGTCCTGAGACATGGCCAGTGAGCACAAGACACAGCTCCACTGCTGGCCATCAGCAGACAGGGTTCACTCTTGAGGAGGCGTTGGATATGAAAGTGGAACAGGAGGCTGCCCTAAGGAGGCTGGTGTCCTTCTCTGGCTCGTGAGCAATTTGAACACATCCTAATCTTCACCCATATGGGAGCTAGTTACCAGAGTCCTACTCCAAACACTACCGCCAGCAAAGCCATCTGGGGCTCTACCCAGAGCTTCCCAGAAGGCTCCCTGTGGTCTCAGCCCTGCCCATGCCCCTCTGGGCCTCAGTCATCTTAACATCTAGGGCAAATTAGGAGTGAGTAGCCCATCCTACATTTTCAAAGTGGCCACACTGTAGTCAAAGGTGCAAGGCAGCCCTGCTGACCTGGTCCATCCTGCCCATGGCCAGATGCTCCAGGAGAAGCACTGTAAACTGCTTCTTGTAGAGTTCTGGCTTTCTAGAACACTCTCCCCCCACAGAAGAAAGGACAGCAGGTGTGCTCTGTCCCCAGGTGGACAGGGCTTGTGGCAGGGGACAGGTTCTATGCTGTAAGGCACCATGATTGGTCTCGGATTCCCATTTGGAGGGGTTTATGTCTGAGAGATGAGACACCACCCTTCATCTGGTTTAAAGCATGGCATCAGGGAGATGGTTCAGTGTGTAAAGCGCCTGCCATACAAGTGTGATGGCCTAAGTGTGAACACTAGCACCCCCATACAATCCTAACACGACAGCACCTACCTGCAATCCCAGTGCCAGAGGCAGAGACAGGAGGCTCTCGGAGCCTTACTGGCTGAACAGCCCAGCTGAATCAGCAAGTTTCAGGTGTAGTGAGAGACCTCAACTCAAAAAATAAGGTAGAGAGCAATTAAAAATGATGCCCAATGTCAACCTCTCATCAGTGCGTGCACACACACACACACACACACATATACACACACACACAGAGGTACACACACACACAAACAAATAAACAAACAGGTACACACACACATACACACACACAGAGGTACATACACACAAACAGGTACACACACACACACAAACAAATAAACAAATAAACAAACAGGTACACACACACACATACACACACACACAGAGGTACATACACACAAACAGGTACACACACACACAAACAAATAAACAAACAGGTACACACACACATACACACACATACAGAGGTACATACACACAAATAGGTACACACACACACACACACACACACACACACACACAAATAAACAAACAGGTACACACACACACAATACATGTGAAGCTTCTAGCTCTGACCCAGCATTGGGTCCCAGGGCAGAGGCAGCCACTCCACCCCATGTGAGAGACCCATCCAAGTGGGTGTGGGGCCATGCAGCCAGGCCAAGTGTCTGAGCTCCCTGCTAGCTCTGTGTACACAGGGAGACTTCCCTAAGCTCTTTGTCTGTAGCCAACCTCCTCAGAGGCGGAGTGCTTTTTTTTTAATTTGCTTTGCAAATAACCATGAATTAAAAACCATATATATCTATTTTTAAAAACCTCGTCTTTTGCTTCCGTAATTAAATTTCCACAAGATATTTTTCCCTAGGAAAATTCAATTAGGTTTTAATTTTAGTCATCTAAAAAGCACTGGGACTCTGAGTATTTGATTTTTAATTTAAGCCCTTGATAGGGCATTCCAATTAAAACCCTCAGGCGGGCGCTGTAGCATGACCAAGACATTGTAGGGCAGGCAGACCCCAGTGACCAGACAATTTGGGGTAGATAACATCTGAGCAAGTCAGGATGACCAGATGACAACTTGGACACACTGGCCATGTGTTTGGTCCCTTTGCCTGAGTGACCCCACAAACGCTCTCCTCTAGCTATGAGGCAGTAAAATGGGTCTGGGCCAATGTTTGCTTTGTGAGCATGAGGACCTGAACATGCACACACAGAAACATTTTTCAAATGCCAGAGATGGGACAGGAACCAGAAATGAGTCTTCAGATCTAGGGACCACATACCTTGAAGACTGCTGCCAATGACCGGTCTTTATATCTTCTTGTCCCTTCGTGCTCTGGGGCAGGGTTCACAGCTTCATCTCTCCTGACACCCACGGCCAGGCATAGAGGAAGAGGACAGTCCCAGGCCTGTATGGGGCTCTGTCTCCTGGTCTGGGGGACCTTCAAAGGTGGCAGCAGGACCCTGGATGCTCCACCTCCTCCCTGCATCCCTCAGGAGAGAGATGCTCAAGGTGGTCCTAGTGTGCCTGGTAAATCTTCTCTGGGACTCCACTCTACATGATTACCCGACACATCTCAGCCGGGATGAAGCTGTGACAGTCCATAGTCTCCAAAGAGGTGGAGGTGGGTGGGACTAAGACGTGCCCAGAGACCAGAGAGAGCCTGACCTGGGAAGGAGCAGGTGGGGATGGGTCAAGACTGAACCCCTTTAAACCCATAACCAGCAGGTGTAACCACCAACCTCTTTACACTCTGTACAGTTAGTTTCAGAAACAGAGTGGTGCAGGGCGGAACCCTCAGGACTGGCTTTGCTGTATTCCAAGTTGNCTGGTGTGGTACAGGTGTGAGAGCTCACTCCTTGTCACTGAGTGCACCCGTGCATCAACTCATACAATAACCTTACAAACTGTGGAAAAAGGTCAAACTTCAAAAAGTACGGTTACTTCTGCACCATCATAACATCAGCTGTAGTAACATGGGCCATCATAAGCAGGGGACTGTTGATAGTATTCCACGGCATAGATGGACTGTCATTTTCCNGGACATTACCCATGAAAGGCATCTAGCCTGACCAGTTTGTCGTCATGGTGAAGCTGCTATAGCAGGCCGGATGCACAAATGTGTGTGAACATAGGTTTCTTCATCTACCTAGAATGTGTGACAAGGAACGCAACTGCTATGTCCTCTGATAGTTGTATCATACGAGGTTGTTTTCCAGGGGGAGGGCACTTTACACTCCCACAAACCCAGTCCTTGCCACCTTTCCAGCATGAAGTGTAGACACTTCTTTACTTGGGCCATCTGATAGGTCAATGACTTGCGTTTCTCTTATGGCTAGTTCTGGTAAATACCCCTACAACTGTGCATTCCTTGAAGTGAACGCTCTTTCTTGGGGGGATGGGGGAAGGTTGTGCATTTCCCTCCATGGCTTGTTTTATTGGGGGCCTATAGAGTGTTGAGTGTTTTGTGTGCACTAGATACTAGTTCTTCTGAAGGTCTGTGGTTCCTAATGCTTTCTCCCACTCTGTGGTTTGCCTCTCATCTTATACCAGGCCGTTTCACAAAGCAAACCTTTAAATTCCTATGAAGTCCAATTTCTCCGTCCTTTTCAGGGAGCCCTTGGCCAAAGGTTTTATCTTGTTCCCCTCAAACGGTTTCTTAGTTTGAATCCACACTTGAGTCAATGGTCCCTTTTGAACAAATTTGTGCCTGAGATGTGACATCAAGGTCAAGGCTTTGGTTTGGCTTTGCATGTGGGTATCCAGTCCAATGGCTTTGGTGCCATTCAAGGAGCCCTGTCTCCTCCCCTGGGCTACTTTTCTCCCCTGTCACAAAGGTGGCCACATCTGTGTGTGTGTGTTTCTGAGTTATCTGTTCTCTGCATGTGTCTCTGTGTGTATCCTCAGTCAGTACCACAGAGTGATGACTAATGAACCATCTATGGAGTCCTGACGTGGAGCATAGGGTCTCCTTTGTTTTTCTGTTTCAAAATCATCTCAGCTATTCCAGTTCCTCAGTCTTTTCACACAAGTTTTATCATCGCCTTACCTGAGGATTTACACTGAAACCTAAGCATCACCTCAGGAAGAATGGTGTCTTCCAGTCTGTGACCACAGTCCTTAGAGCTTTTGAATGCTACAAGCTTGCTGCATTAGTGTCTAGGGTCTTACAGATTCCTTGGGGTTTCTCATGTAGACAACCACGTCATCTGAAAGTATGAATATTCCTGGCTCTTCCTTTCAGACCAACAGNCCCTTTTTATTTCCTTTTCCTCCCTTATCACACTGGCTGGGACTTAAATGTGTCAGTATGACGAAAGCAGACACCTGGCTTCCTCCTGATGGTAATGGATTCCGTGTCAATTATGTGCCATTTGTGTTAGTTAACTGAGTGGGTTAATAAACAGGCACGCCCACAGGCATGTCTGTGACGGCATTCAAGGGAGGTGACAGAGGAGAGAAGACCTGAGCTGAATAAAAATAGGAGAAAATGACTGAGCACCAGTGTTGCCNGATGTCTACTTTCTGGCCCACGGAGACACGGATGAGCAGCTGCCACTTTCCTCTGCCACAGAACTACCTGTGGCCGTGACTTTCCTGCCACATTGGACTCTATCTCTACAAGGTGAGCCGAGATAAACCTCTCCACTTCTAAGTTGCTTCTTCGGGTACTTCGTCACAGTAGAAAAGAATGGCAAACACAGACGTTTAGTATAGTCTCTCTGCTGGTTTTGTGGTTCGGATGAGTGAGGATGTGTCCCTNCATTGGGTGTTACTCACTGTGACTGGGCACTGAACTTTGCCAAATAAATTTTCTTCATAGATTTACACCACTATGTGATTTTTGGTTTTTTGGTTTTGTTTTTTTGAGACAGAGTTTCTCTGTGTCACCCTGGCTGTCCTGGAACTTGCTCTGTAGACCAAGCGGGCCTTGAACTCACAGAAATCCACCTGCCTCTGCCTCCTGAGTGCTGGGATTAAAGGTGTGAGCCACTGCCCCCTCAGCTAACCACTATGTGATTTTTGTCCTTTAGCTGTTAACTGGTGGATTGTAATGGGATGACTTTCCCTNGTTCAACAGGCCTGATGGCCCTGGAATAAAGCCATTTGATCACGGCGTATGGTTACACATTGTCAACTTCTATCCTTCCTGTTTTCTTAAGCATCTTGCGTCCGTATTCACAAGGGATATTAGCCTGTCCTTTTCCGGTTTGTACTGTGTTTGATCATTCCTGCTTCCTTCAGGACGTCCTTTTTTGATGCACAGGCTGAATTGTAAAGTGGGCCGGCTCCTTTCAGTCCAGGATCCGCTCTTGCTGGCTCACTGACCTCTCTGTCACCTTTGGTGTTCAGGGCACTTCCTGCCTCAGGGCCTCTGAGGTAGCAGTCACTGCTTAGAGCAGTGGTTCTCAACCTTCCTAACGCTGCTACTCTTTACTACGGTATCTCATGTTGTGGTGATCNCCCCAGCCATAAAATTATTTTCATTGCTATTCCATAACTATAGTTTTGCTGCTGTTATGAATCGTAATGTTAATGTCTGTGTTTTCTGATGGCCTTAGGTGACCACTGTGAAAGGGTGTTTGGACCCTCAGGGGGTCGTGACCCATGAGTTGAGAACCACTGGCTTAGAGANTCTTCCCTCCATATCTCAGTTCCAAGATCACTTCGGTTTAGGGGTACACCAGCCCAAGTCAATTGGTGTCTCTGGGCTTCTGTAGAAGGCCCACGCTTGGCCTATGTGCCAGCACCACCTGGGGCTTCAGTGTGGTCAGAAATGGTGTCAGAATAATTTGTCACCCAAAATAAGAAGTGACAGAAGAGGAAATAGGGACAAAGAGGGCAGCATGGCAGCTCCCCCAAATCACCCCAAATTCCTTTCTGGTTCTCTCCAGGTCTGTTATCTGTCTATCTCTCCACATTCTCTTTCTACGGATTGGATTACACAAGTCAAGGGATCTAGTGAGACCCAGCTCCCTGCTGACAGACACATGAGGGAAGCCCAGTCACCATGTACCTTCACTGCGGTCATCTCCCCCAACCCTACAAACTGGTCCTGATGCTGCCAAGGGGCCAGGGCTCCTCTCCTGAGGATCCCTAACAGGCTGTTCACAGCAGGGCTGCCATTATAAACAAGGCCAAGGGCCTCATTATTTACTTTATTCTTTTATTTATTTACTTACTTATCCATGGAGACAAAGTCNTGTTATGCAGCCAGGCTGGCCTGGGCCAAGCTGAGGATCCCACNTGCTGGGATTACAGATGTGTACCACCACACCTGGCTCAGGATTATCTACCTTAATACGATACAGACCACAGATAAAAGAAAGAAGTGTCCAGGGAAATAAAAACCAAGATAATACTCCCCAAAGAGAGAAAGTCACAACTAATAACTCCCATGAATGCAGCACAAAATCCATAACCAAATGCTTATGCACAGAAGTCAGCAGTGTATATAGAAGGGCTGGCCGTGACCAAGNATGCCAGGTTGGTGTAACACATGGGAATCAATCCTCTGATTCACAGTGTTCACAGGCTAAATCTAAAACCGCACGATAATCTCAACATACATAGTCATCCGGGGCCAGTGAGATGGTGTTTACTGCCAATCCAGAACCCACAAAGTGAAAGGAAAGAACCGAGTCCACCAAGTTGTCCTCTGACCTTTACACACACACTGTGGCACATGTACACACACACTGTGGCACATGTGCACCCACACACAAACATATGCCGACACATACAAATAAAGAAATATAAGAAGGATAGAGGCTGAAGGCTCTGTGTGGCCTGGACCAGCCCCTGTTGCATTGAGAGATGGTCCTCCCCAGGAAGGATGCCTGAGTCCATCACACACACTAGGGCCATGGAAGCTGATGCCCCCACAAGTATAGACACTTCCAAGATGTTCCCCTTCTTGCTGTGACTTTGTTTCCCCTTTAGAATCAGGGTAGGATGGAGGCCACCACCATGGATGGATACACAGGGTTCTGTAAGTGGGACTTCAAGGGCACAGAGCAGGCAGGACTAATACGTTAGAAATTGTGTCTGCGGTCTCAAGAGAATGACTACATAAAGTATTTTGGCAAGTGTAAAAGTTCTCCTTTGGTAGAACGGAGTGTAGGAGAGGCAGGAAAACACACCCAGTGGGGCTGCTGGTGGGGTTTTTTATTCCTAAGAAGGAGTTGCCTGTTCCTCGATCTGAGTGGTGAGAGCGTGACCTCACATTCTCCTGCAGTTGGATAACTTACTTAAAGCTGAAGTGGAGCCGCTGATGGAAAGTGGGGCTCTGAGAACAGGATGCGGCCTTGAGCACATGCGCTGATCTTAGAAAAATGTTGACTGGCAAAGGGACTTCTGCCAGATGGCATCTTTACCAATTTCATTTGAGATTTATTTATTTTTTTATTTTTAATTATGCCTGTGTGTGCAAGCACATGTGTGTGTGTATTTATGTATGTGTATGTGTGTGGACATGTGTGTGTGTGT